>JAZKJV010005594.1:0-236179 GCA_037367405.1 Ottelia alismoides | reverse complement strand
TCAGGCAGTGGTTGACGTTCGCGCAGCCTCGCCCTGCCGCGGATCGCGACCGGCGTCGGTGGCCTGCAAATGGAACGACGTCAGGTCCGCCATCGCGCAGCATCTCGGTGACCTGGAGCTGCCGATCTACGTCTACAGCAGCTACGTCCAGGGCGTCCGCGCCGAGGAACCCGGCGCGTCGCTGGGTCGCCTGACGACACGGCCTGGGTGCATCGCAGGGCGAGGTCGGGGCGCTTCGAGCTCAGGCCTGCGGCAGGCCGATCCTCGATTCGAACTGCGCCCGGGCCAGCGGCCTGCCGTACAGGTAACCCTGCCCCACCTGACAGCCCAGCTCCGACAGCACGCGGGCCTGCTCGACGGTCTCGACCCCCTCGGCGACGGCCTCCTTCTCCAGGCTTTTGCCATCGAAATGATCGCACTGACCAGCGACGCCTGGTTTTTCTCGGTGGTGATGTTGCGGACGAACGAGCGGTCGATCTTGATCTGGTCGACCGGGAACCGGTTGAGATAGGACAGCGACGAGAAGCCCGTGCCGAAATCATCGATCGATATCTTCAGCCCATCTGGTTGAGCTCCTCGAGCGTTCGGCGGATCCCGTCGTTGTCCTCGAGCAGCAGGCTCTCGGTGATCTCCAGTTGCAGCCATTGCGGGCGGCAGCCAGAATCGATCAGGTTGCGACGAATGGAGCCGACCAGATCGTTGTGGATGAACTGCCGGGTCGAGAGGTTGATCGCCACGTGCAGCGGCGTCTCCCCGACCGCGATTCCAGCCGACCACCGCCCGACACGCGACCGCGATCACCCATTCGCCGATCGCGACGATCATGCCGGTCTCCTCGGCGATCGCGATGAACTGGCCGGGGGCGACCACGCCCTTTTCGGGGTGATGCCAGCGCAGCAGCGCCTCCGCGCCGATGATCTGCCCGGAGCGCAGGTCGACCTTCGGCTGGAAATGCAGCTGCATCTCGGCATTCGGCAACGCCCGGCGCATGTCGCCCTCGAGTCGCATACGCTCGGCGATCGCATCGGTCATCGACGCCGAGTAGAACTGGAAGTTGTTGCGCCCCTGGCTCTTTGCGTGGTACATCGCCGAATCCGCGAACTTGAACAGCTCGTCGATGTTGCCGCTGTCGGTCGGATAGACCGCTATCCCGATGCTGGCCGACACGAACAACTCCTTGCCACCGACCTCGAACGGAACGGAAAAGGTGCGGATGATCCGGCTGGCGAGCTGGTTGAGATCGTCGGGATGCGTGATCTGCGGCACCATGATCGCGAACTCGTCCCCGCCAATCCGCGCCGCCAGATCGTCAGTGCGTATGCAGCCGAGCAACCGCTTTGCCGCCTCGGCGAGCAGCCGGTCACCGGTGGCGTGCCCGAGCGTGTCGTTGACCCGCTTGAAGTGATCGAGATCGAGCAGCACCAGGCCGATTGGCAGCGTGGCCGCGCCCGCATCCGCAATCATCCCGCCGATGCGGTCGAGGAACATCGCGCGGTTCGGCAGGTCGGTCAGCGGATCGAAGTAGGCCATGTGGCGAATGCGCGCCTGGATCTCCAGCGACTCGGTGACGTCCTGTCCGACGCCGATCACCGCCATGACCTGGTTGTTCGAATCGAGTTCGGGGGCAAGACGCACCCGCAGCACGCGCTCACGCCCGTTCGCCGACATCCAGTGCAGATCGCTGTCGGCGTTCTCGCCGCTCTCGAACACGCCGCGGATCACCTTCTCGAAGGCAACCGCAGAGGCCCCGCCGGGATACTCGCTGGGGCGTTTGCCGATCAGAAACTCCTGAGTGACGCCGAAGTACTCGGCCTGGCGCATGTTGACGAAGATGCGGCGTGCCTGGCTGTCGTAGCGAACGAAGGTCGAGGGTGAGTTTTCGATGAGCGATCGGTACTCCCGCTCGCGCTGCACGGTGGCGGTGATGTCGCGTGCATAGCCGACGGTACCCATCACCTCGCCGTCCGTGACCAGCGCGGACTTGTAGAACTCGACCCAGCTGTAGCAGCCGCTGGCTTCCTTCAGTGGACAGATGCCGCCGACCGGCTCGCCGCTCTGCATTGCCTTGCGGTCGCTCTCGAAGTACTCGGTCGCGAGATCCTGCGGGAAAAGATCGAACTCGGTCTTTCCCTCGAGTTCCTGGGTAGTCGCGACACCGGCAATGCGTGCGTACGCCCGGTTGGCGGCAACCAGGCGACCGTCGACGTCCTTCAACCAGACCATGAACGGGAAATTGTCGAGCAGCGTGCGCAGGTTGTTCTGTGTCCGGTAAAGCGCCGCCTGCACCTGGTGACGCGATCGCGACCAGGCTGGAATACGATTCGATGACACGGAGGTCGCGCTCCTGCGGTGCGCCGGGCGTGCGCTGGTAGATGGCGAAGGTCCCGAGTACCTGCTGCTGACGGTCGCGCACCGGCAGTGACCAGCACGCCCTGAGGCCCGCCTGCAGCGGCAGTTCCCGGAATGCGGCCCAGTAGGGGTGGGTCGCGACATCCTCGACGACCACCAGCTCGCCGGTGTAGGCCGCGGTGCCACAGGAGCCGACCGCGGGTCCGATCCGGACGCCGTCGATGGCGTGGACGTACGGCTCCGGCAGCCCGGGCGCGGCGCCGTTGTGGAGGCACTGTCGCTCGCGGTCGAGCAGCATGATCGAGGCGATCGCGCCCGCAGTTCGGCCTCGATGCCGTGGACCACCGCCTCGAGACCTGCGTCAGCGGTGCACCCTGGACCAGTTGCTCGAGCACCGACGCGCGCACCGATTGCGCCGCGCGATTCTCATCGGGCCCCAGTCTCGTTCTCGCCAGCCTGTTCAATTTAGCCTTGCCTCCCCGCCATGCGGTTGGACAGCCTGGCCCGCGGCCAGCGCGCGACCAGGACCTAGGACATACACCTAGCAATTCTCGCGCCCGGCAAAGGGGTACGGCAATGACGATGTGGGGTTTTCGATTGGTCGAGCTCTGGCGACGGGATACCGTCCACGGAAATGCCCGGCGCTGCCGGGACCCGTCTCTCGCGCCCTGGCCCGGGGCGGCCCCGCGAGTTCAGCTCGAGCAGCTGACGGACAACCCCCCGGCCAATCGGGCGGCGGCGCGGCGAGGGCCTCGAACTCTGGCTGCTCGTCGTAAGGCCGGCGAAGGCAGCGCAGCACCGCCGCGATCTCGTCGAAATCGCCCGCCTGTGCGGCGCGGATGGCCCGCTCTGCCACCCAGTTGCGCAGGATGTACTTGGGGTTCACTGTCCGCATCACCGGCTGCCGGACCGCATCGAGCGACCCCTCGGCTGCCAGCCGTGCGCGCCAGCGCCGCAGCCACGCATCGCAGTCCTCGCGATCGGCGAAGAGATCACGAACCGGCGCGTCGACGCTCGCCGATGCGCCGGCCGGGACATCGCCGGGCAGGCCGGAGAGCCGCCGAAAGAAATGGGTCAGGTCGACCCGGCCACGCTGCAGCAGCGCAAAGGTCTCATTGACCAGTTCACCATCGCCGGTCTGCGCGGTTGCGAGCCCCAGGCGGGCACGCATCCGGCGGAGGAACGCATCGGTACAGGTGCCGACGAACGCCTCGTCGACGACCTCGCGCACCCTGGGCGCGGCGCCGATGAGCGGCTGCATCGCCATGCCGAGCGCGTACAGGTTCCACAGCGCGACGCCCGGCTGTTCGATGTACGCGTGGCGGCCATGGTGATCCGAGTGATTGCAGATCGCGTTGGCATCGAATCCCTCCATGAAGCCGAAGGGTCCGTAATCGAGCGTCAGGCCGAGGACGGACATGTTGTCGGTGTTCATGACGCCGTGCATGAAACCAATCGCCTGCCATTGCGCGATCAGTTCGGCGGTTCGCCGCGACACGTCGGCCAGCAGTGCCTCGCATGGATGTCCGGCATCACGCAGTTCGGGCCGGAACCGGTCGATGACGTAGTCGGCCAGCCGCCGAAGCGCCGGCTCCCGGCCGTTCGCCGCCCAGTGCTCGAACGAGCCGAAGCGCACGAAGCTCGGCGCCATGCGCGTGACCACCGCCGCGGTCTCGACCGTCTCGCGCTGTACCGGCGCGGGCGAGCCGATCACGCAGAGGGCACGGGTGGTCGGAATGCCGAGCGCGGCCATCGCCTCCGAACACAGGAACTCCCGGATCGACGATCTCAGCACCGCCCGGCCATCGCCGAATCGCGAGTACGGCGTGCGCCCGCTGCCCTTCAACTGCAGTTCCCACCCGCCATCGCCGGCACGCACCTCGCCAAGCAGGTGGGCACGCCCGTCACCGAGCTGGCCGGCCCAGGCGCCGAACTGATGCCCGGCGTACACGGCCGCCAGCGGCACGCCGCCGGGCAGCGGCGCGTTGCCGGCGAAGATGTCGACGAACGCCGTACCACCGATCTCCTCCGGCGCCAGACCGATCAGATCGGCGGCCTGGTCGCTGGCGCAAACCAGGTACGGATCGGGCAGCGGCTGCGGCGGCAACCGCGTGTAGAACTCGGGCGGGAGCCGCGAGAACGAGTTGTCGAGCGGCAGCGCCGACAATCGATGCTGCGCCCGGCCCACGTTCGTGATCTCTGGAGCATTCATGACCCGCGAGCTTAACCCAAACACGGCCGGCCGTGCCGATGCCTTGTGCGAAAAGCCCCGCCGGGTGCGGCCCGAAGGGGATTCGTGAATAATCCCCGCAAACTCCCTGCCGCCGAAGGTGGCAACGATGCTCGCGCAAGTCACGCTGCTGCTCGCCACCGCCGTCGTCATCGTCACCGTGTTCAAGCGCCTCGGACTCGGCACGGTGCTCGGTTACCTCGTGCCGGCATGGTGCTCGGACCGTTCGGCATCGACGCGATCGCCGACGTACACGATCTGCTCGGCGTCTCGGAACTCGGCGTCGTGATGCTCTTGTTCGTGATCGGCCTGGAACTTCAGGCCCTCGCGCCTGTGGGTGCTGCGGCGCTCGATATTCGGTCTGGGCACCGCCCAGGTCGTGGCGACGACGGTGGTGATCGGCGCCATCTGCATGATGACCGGCCAGGCACCGGCCGGCGCCGCCGTCATTGGCTTCGCACTGGCGCTGTCGTCGACGGCGTTCGTGCTGCAGACGCTGGCCGAGCGGCGCGAGCTCACCGCCCAGCACGGCCGCGACGCCTTCGCGATCCTGCTGTTCCAGGACCTCTCGGTGATCCCGGTGCTGGCATTGCTGCCGCTCATCGCCATCGGCTCACCGGCGACGCACGCCGGCGTGCCATGGATCGACATCGGGCGCGCACTGCTGGCAATGATCGCGATGATCGGACTCGGCAGGCCGCTGCTGCGGCAGGCATTCCGTCTGGTCGCCCGCCACGGCAACCGCGAACTGTTCACGGCCACGGCGCTGCTGGTCGTGATCGGCGCGGCGCTCCTGATGCACCAGCTCAAACTGTCGATGTCGCTGGGCGCGTTCCTGGCCGGCATCCTGCTCGCCGACTCCGAATTCCGCCACGAGATCGAGGCCGATCTGGGAGCCGTTCAAGGGCCTGCTCCTCGGCCTTTTCTTCATCGGCGTCGGCATGACCGTGAACTTCCAGACCGTGCTTGCCCGGCCGCTTCTGCTGTTGCTGCTCGCCGTGGCGCTGTGCGTGGTCAAATTCGCAGTGGTCTGGTCGATCGGCCGGGCGATGGGTGCGAGCGCGGAGTCGTCACGCCATCTCGGCATCGCACTGGCCGCGGGCGGCGAGTTCGCGTTCGTGCTGTTCGCGCTGGCGCAGTCGCAGCGGCTGCTGTCGCAGGAGGTTGCGCAGATCCTGACCGCGGTCGTGACGCTGACGATGATCCTGGCACCGGCGCTGTTCGTGCTGAACGATCGGGTGCTGTCGCGATGGGGGCGCCGGGAGAGCGTGCCCGAGTACGACGCGATCGACGAACCGGCAACCCCGTCGTCATCGCCGGCTTCGGGCGTTTCGGACAGATCGTCGCCCGCATCCTGCGAATGCGCGGCATCGCCTTCACGGCGCTCGAGAGCAGCCCGGAGCAGATCGATTTCGTCCGCCGTTTCGGCAATCGCATCTATTACGGCGACGCGTCGAGACTGGAACTGCTGCACGCAGCGAAGGTCGAGCAGGCGAAGCTGTTCGTGCTGGCGATCGGCAACATGGAGACGTCATTGAAGATTCGCCCACATGCTGCGTCGGCATTTCCCGCACGTGCCGATCTACGCGCGCGCCCGCAACCGCATGCACTGCTTCCAGCTGAGGACCTCGGCATCGGTGTCATCCAGCGTGACACCTTCCATTCCGGCTTGGCGATGGCGCGTGACGTCCTGCAGGGGCTCGGCATCGCCACCGACGAGGCGCAGCGGTCGGTCTCGCTGTTCCGGAAGTTCGACGAGGAAACTGCTGCAGCGACAGCATGCGCTCAAGGACGACGAGACGGCCCTGATCCAGGACGCCCGGCAGGCGGCAAGGGACCTGCAGGAGCTCTTCGAGGCCGATGCCGCGGGCGGGCGCCGGCGCCCGTCACGTCCGCGGGGCGTGGCGGCTAGCCGGACGTGCAACTGCCAGCGCCGCGCAGCCACCGGGCATCTCGGCCCGGCCGTGCGACATCCGCGCCCCGCACCGCCACCGCCTCGCGACCGGCGGCGAACCGAGTGAGCCGTTGGCGTCGCGTGCGGAGTGCGGAACCGGCCAGGACGTGCGCGTAATCCGCCTCGCGTCATTGCGAGGATCGCGATGGGCACGGCGGTTCGATCGACGTTGCGGGATCGACACGGTCGACGTTGACTGCGCGACGCATGTCTATTAGTTTTTCCGAGAGCAGATGTCCGTTTTTTCGAAGCACTCTGCCAGCGGTCTGCATTGCATCGTCGAACCAGCACGCATCCTGCCGATGCCTCAGGGAGGCGTAATGAGTCGCCCGCCGTCCCGGGCCAAACGCCGGTCAAGGGTCTGGACGAGCGGACCGCGCCCCGCTCCCGCGCCGCCCGCGCGCGTCTCGACAGCAGCGACGCCAGCCCGCCCGTCCTTTCTCGTCGCGGTCGGCTCGTCGGCCGGCGGCCTGGAGGCGCTGAGCGAACTGTTCTCGCAGGTCCCGCCGACGATCGGCGTCCCCTTCATCGTCGTGCAGCATCTCTCACCAAGCACCCGAGCATGATGGTCGAGCTGCTCGGCCGCAAGACGGAGCTGGCCATACGCCAGGTGAGCGATGGCGACACGCCCGAACCCAACGTCGTCTACATCGTCCCGCCGAACCATGACGTCCGGCTGAAGGGCGGGCGGCTGCGGCTGAGCGATCCCCGCCCGGAGGGTCCACCCGGTGCCCTCGGTCGACATGCTGCTCGATTCGCTGGCGACCGAGCGCGGTCGCAACTCGGTGGCGATCATCCTCTCCGGGACCGGCTCCGACGGCGCGCGCGGCGTGCGCGCGATCCACGCGGCCGGCGGAACCGTCCTGGTGCAGTCACCCGACAGCGCCGCCTACCGCGGCATGCCGCAGTCGGCGATCCAGACGGCATGCGTCAACCGCGTTCTGCCGCCCAAGGGCCTCGCCAGCTGCCTGATCGAGCTGGTCGCGTCGCAGGACTCCGATGGCCCTGCAGCGACCGGCAGTCGCCCCGGTGCTGTTCGATACGCTGGTCGCGCCGACTGCGCGAACACACCTCGCTGGACTTCAGCGACTACAAGCGCAACACCTTCCATCGCCGCCTCGAGCGCCGGCTGCATGCCTGCCACGCCGCCTCGCTGGAGGACTACCTGACGTACGTCGACGGCGACCCCGGCGAACTGGATCTGCTGAGCCACGACCTGCTGGTGTCGGTGACCTCGTTCTTTCGTGACGGCGCGTCTATGAGGTACTGAAGGATCACTTCGAGCCGCTGTTGAAATCCGCGCAGCCGGCGCCCCGGTGGCGGATCTGGGTGCGGGCTGCGCCTCCGGCGAGGAGGTCTACTCGCTTGCGATACTCGCCGCCGAGATCATCGGCGTCAACGAATGCAGCCGGCGCGTACAGATCTTTGCCACCGACATCAATGACGAGGCGATGAAGATCGCCAGGCGCGGCGTCCTATCCGCTCAAGAGCGTCGACAACGTTGGCGAGGAACGCGTCCGCAGGTACTTCAGCACCGCTGACGACGGCGTGCAGTGATCAAGGCATTGCGCGACATCGTCATGTTCGCCCGCCACGACCTGGTCCGTGATGCACCGTTCGGCCGCATCGACCTGGTGAGCTGCCGCAACGTGCTCATCTATTTCAATCCGGACTTGCAGGCGCGCGTGCTACGCCTCTTCCATTTCGCGCTGAACACCGGCGGGCTCCTGCTCCTCGGTCGCTCCGAGGGGATCAACGGCGATGACGCGCGTTTCCAGGCCGTCAGCAAGCGCTCGCGCCTGTTCCGCTCTCGCGGCGGGCCAAGATCACTGCCCGCAGCGAGCCTGGTCGGCACGAAGACCAAACCGGTCGCCGTTCGCGCCGAATCGGACGGCCTGATGGATGCGTGCGTCGAGGTCGCGGCCAGTGCCTACCTGCCGCCATCCGTTCTCATCAATGACCGGCGGGAGATCCTGCACGTGATCGGCGATGTCTCCGAGTACGTGAGAATTGCGGCGGGCAAGGCCAGCCTGGTCCTGACCGACATCATCGACAGCCGCCTGCGCGCCGACCTGCTGGCGCTGCTTCACGTCGCGGCGAAGAACCGCCAGGGCACCCCGACCTCGCCAATCCGATCCAGGACCCGCTGGCTGGCAAAGGGACGGCAGAAACATGGTATCGCCCTGCGCGCGCACATGCTGCTGCGTGGACCCGCCTCGTGGATGATCTCGTTCGAGCCGGTCGCCCAGCGTGCCCGCCCCGCCGAGGAGACCGGCGTCGACAGCATCGCCGCCGAACTGGAGCAGGAGCTGCGCATGACGCGCGAACACCTGCAGACGGTGATCGAGGAGCTCGAGACATCGAACGAGGAATTGCAGGCACTCAACGAGGAGATGCAGGCCACCAACGAGGAACTGCACACCGCCAACGAGGAGCTGGAAACCAGCAACGAGGAGCTGCAGGCCACCAACGAGGAACTGCTGACCGTCAACGAGGAGCTCGACACGAAGTCGCAGGCGCTTGCCGCCGCCTACGCGGACCTCGACGGCATCCAGGAGAGCATCGGATACGCGCTGCTGGTCGCCGACACCGACGGCAACATCGTGCGTGCCAACGAATCGGCGATGGCGCTGCTCGAGTTCACGCTGCCGCACGGCATCGGCGCGCTGGCAGAGCGTTACCCCGCACTGGATCTCGAGTCGCGGATCCGGCTCGCCTCGAGGCCGAGGGGGCGAGCAAACTTCCAGGTCCGACTCGGGCGCCGTCACTACCTGATGCACCTGAGCGCGTGGGCAGGGCTGAACGAGCAGATACTGGGCGCGGTGCTGACGCTGGTCGATCAGACTGCGCTGGTCAACGCCGAGCACGAGGCACAGCGGATGCACGCATCGATGCGGACCATGATGGACAACTCCCCCGCCATCATCGTACTCACCGACCTGCGGGGCCGGATCGAGTACGCGAACCCCGCGTTTCCGCCGGTTCCTGGCCCCGGACGCCACGTCGTTAGAGGGGGAAGCCGCTGCAGCAGCTGTTGCCGGCCCCCGTCGCCGGTGCGCTGCGCAGCCAGGAGCTCGAAACCATCCGGCTGCAGCAGACCGGTACGGGGGAGGTCCGACTGCCGACCGCGCTGGGCGAGCGCGCCTTCCTGTCGGTGCGCTTCCCCGTTGCCCGACCACGAGGGCGGGGTCCGCGGTGTCTGTACGACGCTCTTCGACATGACCGAACATCGCGCGGCCGAGGAGCAGATCGCCGCACAGCGCGAGATGCTGGTTGCGACGCTGACTCGCTCGCCGCGCAGATCATCGTGGTTCCCAGCGATGGCAGCATCCTCGCGACCAACCGGGCCTGGGACGACAACGCGCGAGAGTCGCTCGGTGACGAGGGGCCCGCGGTGCTGAACGCGAGCAACTACCTGGAGGTCTGCCGCAACGCAGCCCGCGACGATGGCGACGCGCGGCGCGCCCTGCAGTGCATCGAAATCCGTCCTCAACGGCGAGCGCGGACCGGGCGCACTTCGAGTATCCCTGCCAGCGCCCGGACGGCCTGCACTGGTTCAACATGATCGTCACGCCGCTGGCGCTCGGTGCGCGCGGCGCGGTCATCACCCACATCGACATCACCGAGCGGCGGCGGGTCGAGCAGCGCTCGCGCGAGGTGGCGGTGGTCTTCGAGAACGCCAGCGAGGGCATCATCGTCTTCGATCGGCGCGGCCGGATCCGCAACATCAACGAGGCCGGGCAGCACATCACCGGGTTCACCGAGGAAGACGTCGTCAAGGCCAGCTCCCGGGTGCTGAAGCTGCACAGCGGACAGTCGCGCGAACTCAGTCCGTGGCGGTTATTCAGCCGCCTGCGGCGGGACGGCCACTGGCGCGGCGAACTGTGGGGCAGGAAGCCGAGCAATGGTCGCGAGTACCCGATGTGGGTCAACGCGACCGTCGTCCGCGACGAGTACGGCCAGGTGCAGAACTACATCGCGATGCTGACCGACATCACCCGCCTGAAGGATGCCGAATCTGCTCTCTACCGGCTCGCCTACTACGACGAACTGACCGGGCCTGCCGAACCGGAGCTTCTTCCACGAGAAGCTCGACCACGCCGTCTCGCTCGCCCGACGCAACCAGCGCCCGCTGGCCGTGATGTTCATCGACCTCGACCGCTTCAAGATCATCAAACGACAGCCTCGGGCACGATGCCGGCGACGGGCTACTGAGGGAGGTCGCCAATCGGCTGCGCGACTGCGTCCGTCGCAGCGATCTGGTCGCCCGGCTCGGCGGCGACGAGTTCGTCGTGCTTCTGGAGGAACTCCGCCACCAGGAGGACGCCGCCATCACTGCCCAGAAGATCATTGCCGTGCTCGCCTTGCCGTTCAACGTCAACGAGACCGACATGCAGGTCAGCGCCAGCGTCGGCATCGCGCTGTTCCCGCACGATGCGGACTCGATGAGCGATCTGCTGAAGAACGCCGATACCGCGATGTATCGCGCCAAGGAGAACGGCCGCAATGGCTTCCACTTCTACACGCCGGACATGCACCAGCGTTCGCAGCGGCGCCTGTGGCTCGAAAACGAGATGCGCCAGGCGCTGGCGAAGAAGGAGATGCGGGTCGTGTTCGAGCCGCAGATCCGCACGACGAAACGCGAGCTGCGGGCGGGTCGAGGCGCTGCTGCGCTGGAAGCATTCCAGTGGCAGCGTGATCATGCCGGCCGAGTTCATTCCGGTGGCCGAGAGATCGGGCTGGTCACCGAACTGGGACGATGGGTCATGGATGCCGCCTGCGGACATTTTCGTCGGGCGCTGGATTCCGGTCTCGACGTGGGGTCTGCTGGCCGTCAACGTCTCGCCGTTGCAGCTGCGCGACGGTCATCTGCAGGAGTCGGTTCTGGCGGCGCTGAGCGCGGCCAGGTTGCGACCCGATCAGCTCGAGATCGAAGTCACCGAGAGTGCGCTACTCGCCGACCAGGGGAGATCCTCCGACATTCTGCGCAGTTTGAGCGCGCTGGGTGTCCGCATCGCGCTCGACGATTTCGGCACCGGCTACTCCTCGCTGACGAACCTGCAACTGTTCCCGGTCAGCACCGTCAAGATCGACCGCTCGTTCATCCGCGACATCAGCCGCGACAGCAACGATGCCGGCCTGGTGCGGGCGGTGCTCAGCATGGCCAACGTGCTGGGGCTGGACGTGGTTGCAGAGGGGGTCGAGACCGACGGGCAGCAGTCCCTGCTCCAGCAGTGGGGCTGCGACTGCATGCAGGGATACCTGTTCGGTGAATCGACGCCCGGCGACTCGCTGATCGGGGTCGGGGAAGCTATCCGTCGCGGAAATTGAGTGCTGACGGATCACCGGGCGATCGCCCGGGAAGGGACCCGCCCCCGCGACGTCACAACCCGAGATCGCCCAGCCCCGGATGATCGTCCGGCCGCCGGCCAGGCGGCCACCGGAACAGGCGTTGCGCATCGGTGATCGGCAGGTCGTTGATGCTGGCATGGCGGCGGGACATCAGGCCGTTGCCGTCGAATTCCCAGTTCTCATTCCCGTACGAACGATACCAGTGGCCAGAGTCGTCGTGCCACTCGTAGGCAAACGCACGGCAATGCGCTGGCCGTCATGGGCCCAGAGTTCCTTGACCAGCCGGTACTCCAGCTCACGGCTCCACTTGCGGCGCAGGAACGCGAGGATCTCCTCGCGACCATTGACGAACTCGGCCCGATTCCGCCAGCGGCTGTCGACGGGTGTAGGCGAGCGAGACGCGTTCCGGTTCGCGCGTGTTCCAGGCATCCTCGGCGAGGCGGACCTTGGTGATCGCGGTGTCGCGGGTGAAGGGAGGCAACGGCGGTCGGGCTTCCGATGACATGGTGCGGCTCTCCGGCTGGACGGGCGGTGACCATCGTCGATGACCGGGACTCGCTCGACAAGCCACCACGCGCGGTGATGCAATGCCCGGATGATAGCCGATGCGCAGGGCGGCGTACTGCTGCTGGGCCTGGATTTCGGCTCGACGACCAGCAGTGCCATGCTGGCGCGGGCGCACATCCGGGCGGGCTCGGCGACGGGTCGCATGGAGTTCGGCGCGCCGCAGGTGGTGGCTCGCCCGGAACCGGTGTTCACGCCGTTTCGCGGCGAGGAGATCGACCTGGGCGCGCTTGGCGACGTACTCGACGGCTGGCTGACCGCAATGGGTATCGGCGACGGCGGCTTGTTCGCCGGTGGTGCGATCGTCACCGGGCTCGCTGCGCGCGCCGGCAATGCCGCGGCGCTGGGCGCGCTGGTGCGCAGGCGGGTCGGCGACGCCGTGATGGCGACGGCCGACGATCCGCGACTGGAATCCTGGCTCGCCTTCATGGGCAGCATCGCGACCCTCAGTCGTGCCCACGACGGCACGGACTTCATCAACCTCGACATCGGCGGCGGCACCACCAATGCCGCCCTCGGACGCAATGGCGAGGTCCTCGACACCGCCTGTCACTTCATCGGCGCCCGTCATCTGCGGTTCGCGCCGGGCAGCTACCGCATCACGGCGATCTCGCCGTTCGGCCAGGCGACGCTCGATGCGCTGGGGGATCGGCTGTGTCGTCGGCGACGAGCTGCGCGACGCCGAACGCGGCGCGCTGCTCGATTTCTGCATCGCGGCGCTGACCGCGATCGTCGACGGCAGCGACGGGCGTTCGGCCAGGCCGCGACACGACGCCTGGAACAGGCAGCATGGACCCGCCGGCCCGCGGGCAGCGAGGTCATCACGTTTTCGGGCGGCGTCGGCGAGCTCGTCTACCGGCTCGCGGCGGGCGAGGCGCCGCCGGGCACCACCCATTTCGGCGACCTCGGCATCGATCTCGCTGCGGCGATCGTGCGCACGCCCCGGCTGGCGGCGGACCTCGCGCGGTTCGTGCCGGAGAATCGCGGCCGGGCCACCTGCTACGGCGTCGCGCTGCACAGCACCGAGATCTCCGGGACCACGCTCTTCCTGCCCGATGCCGCGATACTGCCGCTGCACGACGTGCCGATCATCGGCCAGATCGGCATCGACGAAGACGTCGCGCAGATCACCGCGACGCTCGCCCTCGCGCGGCACTGCCCGGGCGCCGCCGCCGTGCACCTCGACCTCGGTGACGCCGGCGAACCGCTCGGCGCCGACAGGCTGCGCGGTGTCGGCGGGCGTCTGGTCGCGGCGCTGACGGCCGCCGGCGCCGCGCGTGGATCACCGCTGGTCATCCTGGTGAACCGCAACGTCGGCAAGGCCCCTGGACAATACGCCACCGACTGGGGGCGGCTGCCAAACCGGCTGATCGTCATCGACGAGGTACCCGCGCGCCGCGCACACTTCGTCAATCTCGGGCGGCTGCGCCAGCAGGTCGTTCCGGTCTCGTTCTACGGTCTGCGCTAGCGGCGCGGCCGGTTCCAAGGTCCGCAGGGCGGCGACCGCGGCCATCAGCGGATGCCCGGGGTCGTCGCCCGCTTTCCAATCACCCGTCGCGATCGATCGTTGGCGACGCCCGGCGGCGGCGATGGCGGGCGACCGGGCACGTCGCGCGCCCTGGCCGCGGCCCTGGTCGGCCCACCACCGGTGCCCGCCCACGCCCGCTGGGTCGCGCGATGTGGCCGGTCGCGCCGGGGTCAGGCGGTTTGTCGACGGCGGCCGGCATCGGCGAGAATGGCGTCCGAGCCGTATAAGCCGAGAGTCGCCATGCGCCAACGCAAGCCACTGAGTGAAATCACGGTCCCGGCGCCGCCGCCGCCCGAGACCTACCGGACGACGCTGCTGCAGCGGGACTTCAGCTTCCCCGATCTCAAGCGCCTGCTCGGGGCCGCCGACGTCAGCAAGGCCGGCGATCGCAACGCCGGGCTGGCAGCCACCGACGAGGTCACCCGGGAGGCGGCGCGGGCGATACTCTCGAACCTGTCGCTGCAGCACCTCTACGATCGACCGCTGACGGACGCCACCGGACGTGTCGGCGACATCATGCGGGTCAACTACGACATCGACCACGACGCCTTCGCCGGCATCGCCTCACTGACGCTCGGCGAGCTGAAGGATCGGCTGCTTCGCGGCAAGGGCGAGGAACTGCGCCGGATCGGGCGCGCGCTGACCGGCGTGATGGCCGCCGCGGTCGCCAAGCTGATGGACGTCCACGAACTCGTCTACGTCGCGCGCAAGCTCAAGCCGGGGGCATCGGCGAAGGCCCGGACCGTCGTCGGCTGCCCGGAACCCTGTCCTCGCGCCTGCAGCCGAACCACCCGACCGACAACCTTGCACGGCGTCTCGCTGCTCGTCTACACCGGCCTCAGCATGGGCTGTGGCGACGCGCTGCTGGGCCTGAACCCGGCGAATCGACACGGTCGACAACATCGACGCACTGCTGCGGCACATCGACAGATTGCGGCAGGAGACCGGCGCACCAACCCAGATCTGCGTGCTCTCCCACATCAAGACGCAGATGGCCTGCCTGGATCGCGGCGCGCCGGTGGAGATCATGTTCCAGAGCCTTGCCGGCACCGATGCCACGCTGACCGACGAGTTCGACGTCACCATCGATCTGCTCGACCGCGCCTATGTCGCCATGGCAGAGCGCGGGCCGTTGCGCGACACCGCCGAGAACTGGATGTACTTCGAGACCGGCAGGGCAGTGAATTCACCTACGGCAAGCACGATGGCATCGACATGACCACCTGCGAGGCGCTCTGCTACGGTCTTGCGCGCCGCTACTCTCCATTCATGGTCAACAACGTCACCGGCTTCATCGGCCCCGAGACGCACCTCGACAACATGGAGATGATCCACGCCAATCTGCAGGATCACTTCATGGGCAAGCTTCTCGGCCTGCCCGATGGGCATGGCGCCGTGCTACACGCTGCATTCGAAGGTCACCGTCGAAGGCCAGCAGATGGCGACCGAACTGCTGACGGCGGCCGGCGCGAACTTCTACATGGACGTCTACCTCGGCAACGACCGGATGCTCGCGTACTTCGATACCAGCGGCCACGACGACCAGACGATGCGCGAGATCCACCAGCTGAAGCCGGCGCCGGCATTTCTGGCCTGGGCGATCGAGCGCGGCATCTTCGCGGTGGACGCCGAGGGCGAGGTGCAGCGCGGCGCGAACTGGGGCAATCCGCGGATCTTCTGTTCCTCGGAGATCGAGTTCCAGCGGCTGCGCGAGTCGGTTCCGGCCGCGTATGGATTCGAGAACGCCGGCCCGCGACCGGCGAACCACGTCGCCCGCATGCTTCGGGCCAACCAGTCGATCGCACGCGAGGCGATCCACGCCAATCTCGATCCGGTCGGCTTGGCGGCATCGCGATGCGGCTGCTCGCCACCGCGGCAACCAGCCGCGTCGAGCACCTCAATGATCCCGAGCTCGGCGCGCGGCTGGCGCGCGATGTCCGAGACGGCCTGCGTCCCGAGCATTGCGACGTGCAAATCGTCATATCGGACGGACTGAGCGCCGAGGCCATCCACCACAACATTCCGGAACTGCTGCCGGTGCTGCTCGATGGCCTGAATGCGCGCGACCTGAACGTCGGCAGGCGATCCTCGCGCCTCATGGCAGGGTGAAGCTCGCCGAGTCGGTTGGCGATGCGCTGCAGCCGCAGGTCGTCGTCAATCTGATCGGGGAGCGGCCCGGTGGCGATGCCCTCGCCTCGCGCAGCATGTCGGCCTATATCGCCTATCGCCTGTCGGACCCGGCCACGCAGGCCGACGCCGCGCGGTTCAGCGGCAATCCGGGCATCCGCTACGAATACACCGTCATCTCCAACATCTACGCCGGCGGGCTGCCGCCACTGGAAGCCGGCAGTGTCATTGCCGAGCGCGTTGTCGAGATACTCAAGCACCGTGCCGCAGGCAACGTCTCGAGGATATGATGCGGCACATGGCTGCCTGATCGGCATCCTCACTGCTACATTTCGATACAGTTCCGTCGGCCCGGCCGCCGAACCGGCGGCAGATTCGCCAGTCAGACACTGACGACGGAACCTATCCCCTCTTCCAGCGTGAAGACTTCATGAAGCCATTGCTGCGCCTGCTGCTGCTCGGATGTCTCGCCATCGCGGGCATCTATCTTTATCAGCACCGACCGCAGAAACCGGATGAGCTGGCAGCCGATACCAGCACGGCGACCGTCGCGCTCGGCCGCATCGAGGAGACCGTCACCGCGCAGGGCAAGATCGAGACCCGGGAGTACGTCGACGTCGGCGCCCAGGTCTCGGGGCAGCTGAGCAAGCTCCACGTCGACATCGGCGATACCGTCAGGGAAGGAGACCTGCTCGCGGAGATCGACCCGCGGGTGTACGAGGCGCGGGTCGCCGCCGACCAGGCGCAGCTCAAGACGCTGCGGGCACAGCTCGCCGACCAGCAGGCGCAGATCGTTCTCGCCCGCCAGATACATGAACGAAACCAGCGCCTGATCACCTCCAATGCGATCAGCGAGGAGGTGCTGCAACAGAGCGACTCTGCGCTGAAGGTGGCGCTGGCGCGCGCCGCATCGCTGCGGGCTCAGATCGAGCAGGCGGAGTCCACGCTGGAGGGCGACATGACCAATCTCGGGTTCACCAAGATCACGCTCCGATGAGCGGGACCGTGGTCTCGCAACCCACCCGCGAGGGACAGACCATCAACGCGGTACAGCAGGCGCCGGTCATCGTGCAAATCGCCGATCTCGACTCGATGACCGTGCGTGCACAGGTGGCCGAGGCCGACGTGATGCGCATCAGGGTCGGCACGCCGGTCTATTTCACGACACTCGGCTCGACGACCCGGCGCTGGGAGGGAAAGGTGCGGCAAATCCTTCCCAACCCGGAGATCATCAACGACGTCGTCCTCTACAACGCGCTCGTCGACGTCGACAACCGCGATCGGCAGCTGATGACCAGCATGAGCACGCAGATGTTCTTCGTCCTCGCAGCGGCCGACAACGTGCCGCTGATCCGGTGTCGGCCCTCGGCAAGCGCCTGCCGAGCGAGGACCGCGACGGCACCCAGGCCTATGTCGTGAAGGTCAGGACCGCGAACGCGATCGCCGAGCGCACCGTGCATGTCGGACTGATGACCCGCACCCAGGCGGAGGTACGAACGGGGCTTGCCGTCGGTGACGAGGTGGTGCTGCCCGACGACGGCCGGCAAAAGGCGAAGTTCACCCCTCCGCCGATGCTCTAGGCCGCGATGAATGCCTCCCCACTGCTGCGCCTGTCCGCCGTCAGCCGCCATTTCGTCAGCGGCGACAACGTCGTTCGGGCGCTGGACGGCGTGACACTTCGATCTGGCCGGGCGAGTTCATCGCCATCATGGGTCAGTCCGGTTCCGGAAAGTCGACGCTGATGAACATCATCGGCTGTCTCGACCGGGCGACCGGCGGCACCTACGAGGTGGCCGGGCACGACGTCGCCGCGCTCGATGCCGATCAGCTCGCGGCCTCGCCCGCAATACCTTCGGCTTCGTGTTCCAGCGCTACAACCTGCTCGCCACTGCCACCGCCGAGGAGAACGTCGAGATCCCGGCGATCTACGCGGGCATGGCGAAGTCACGGCGCGTCGATCACGCGTCGATCAGGCGCGGTCGCTGCTGCGGCAACTTGGTCTGAGCGACCGCACCGGTCATCGGCCACCCGAGCTTTCCGGCGGCCAGCAGCAGCGCGTGGCCATCGCCCGGGCGCTGATGAACGACCCACCGGTCATCCTCGCCGACGAGCCCACCGGCGCGCTCGACAGCCGCAGCGGCGAGGAGGTCATGAATCTGCTTAAAGAGCTGCATCGCAATGGCCGCACGATCATCCTGATCACCCACGACGAGAAGGTCGCCGCGAACGCCGCGAGGGTGTTGCGGATCCTCGATGGCCGACTCGTCGATGGCAGCGTCGGTCAGGCCGTCACGCCGGTGGATGCCGGCCGCGGCAACGCCATCGTCGCCGGCTCCGGTGTGCTGGCCGGCATCGGCGAGGCAGCCAAGATGGCCGTCAGATCGCTTCGCGCCAATCTCTTCCGCACGGCGCTGACGCTGCTCGGCATCGTCATCGGCGTCGCGTCGGTGATCACGATGATGGCGGTCGGCAGCGGCAGCAAGGAGAAGGTGCTGCAACGCATCGGCATGATGGGCACCAACATCATCAACGTCCGCCCCGGTGCGCCCGGCATCCGTGGCGGGGGCGACATCGTCTCGCTGATAGTCGACGACGCGGTGGCTATCGAGCAGATACCGAACGTGCAGTACGTCCTGCCAGAGCGCGGCAGCCGCTCACGGCCCGCGTCGGCAACATCGACTACGCGACCTCGGTTCAGGGCACCTGGCCGCAGATGCCGCAGGTGCGTGACTGGAGCGTGGCCACCGGCGCCTTCTTCACCGAGCGGGACCTGCGCAGCTACGCACCGGTCGCCGTCCTCGGACAGACCGTCGTCAGCAAGCTGTTCGCGGACGGCAGCGACCCCATCGGCCAGTTCGTGCTGATCAAGAACGTTCCATTCGAGGTGGTCGGTACGCTCGCGACCAAGGGCTCGTCGATGTTCGGCACCGACCAGGACGACAGCATCTACGTGCCATTGTCGACCGGATTTGATGCGGATCTTCGGCAAGACCTATCTCAACGGCATCTCCGTTCGGGTCGAGGACCTCGCCCGGGTCGACGAGACCGAGACCGCAGTGACCGATCTGCTGAAGGCGCGACACCGCACCGAGGACTTCAGCGTTCGCAACATGGCCTCGATCATCGAGACGGCCACCGCGACGCAGAACACCCTGACGATGCTGCTCGGCGCCGTCGCCGCCATCTCGCTGCTGGTCGGCGGCATCGGCGTGATGAACATCATGCTGGTCAACGTCACCGAGCGACACGCGAGATCGGGATCCGCGTGGCCACCGGCGCGCGGATGCGCGACATCCTGCTTCAGTTCAACACCGAGGCGGCGGTGGTCTGCACGTTCGGCGGGCTGCTCGGCGTCGCGCTGGGCTTTGCAATCGGGCTGATCCTCCGGGAGTTCGGCATCGACGTCATCTTTGATCCGCTGCCCGCGCTGATCGCCTTCAGCAGCGCCTTCGTCACGGGCCTCCTGTTCGGTTACCTGCCGGCGCGCAAGGCCGCGCGGCTCGACCCCGTGATTGCACTCGCCTCCGAATGAGCCGATCCGATCCTGATTCGCCGGGGCCGGCGCATCGGCTGCGCCGTGGTGCCGTCACGCTGTTCGGCGCCGTGCTGCTGTCGGCCTGTTCGACGACCACGCCGCCACCATCGCCAACCAGCGACGCCCCCGCGAGGTGGCGCGAATCCGGCGAGGATGGCGCAACCGTCATCGACCCGCAGTGGTGGCGGGCCTTCGGCAGCGACGAGTTGTCGCGGATCGTCCGATGAGGCGCTGACCGGCAACCACGACCTGCGCGCCGCACTGGCACGGATCGAACAGGCCAGGGCCAGTGCCAGGGTCGCGGGCGCAGGTCTCTATCCGCAGATCGACGCCGGCGCGGACGCGACGCAGACCGAGACAGACACCGGAATCAACCGCAGCGACACCCGGTTCTCGGCCCGGGCGACGATCCGTTACGAGGTCGATCTGTGGCGACGCAACCGCGCCCGGCGTGACGCCGCCGACGCGCGGGTGCGGAGCAGCGGCTACGACCGTGATGCGCTGGCGCTGGTGCTCGCCGCGGATGTCGCGACCGCCTATTTCGACACGCTCAGCCTGCGCGAGCGGCAGCAGATCGCCGATCAGAACCTCGGGCTAGCCCGCAGGCTGCTCGAGCTCGTCGAGATCCGGCAGCGCGAAGGCGCGGCCTCGGCGCTGGAGGTCGCTCAGCAGCAGGCGGCCGTCGCCACGGCCGAGGCGTCGCGCTCGGCACTGGCCCGGCAACAGGTCGTCGCTGCGAACAACCTCGCGCTGCTGCGCGGCAGGGCACCTGCCGACAGCGACATCGTCACGCGGGGCGCTCGACACCCTGTCGTTGCCGGCGATCGGGCCGGGCCAGCCGTCGGCGCTCGCCGCCCGCCGCCCGGACATTCGCCGACTCGAAGCCGAGATCGTCGCCGCCGACGGCGACATCGCCGTCGCCCGCGCGGCGCTGTTTCCGACACTGACCCTCGGCATCGATCCTACGTTGACGGCGAGCCCTGGTTCGGCCGCCGTGGCACTCGCCGCCTCGCTGCTGCAGCCGATCTTCCGGGGCGGCGCGCTGCAGGGCGAGGTCGAACGGACCCGCGCGCGACAGCGGGAACTGATCGAGAACTACCGGCAGGGCGTGCTGACGGCGTTTCGCGAGGTCGAGGACGCACTGGTCGCCGTTAGGGTCGCAAACGAGCGCGTCAAGGCCCTGCGGACCGCGGTGGATGCCGCGCGCAGGGCCTATCAGCTCTCCAACGAGCGCTACCTCGCCGGGTCGATCGACTTCCTGACGCTGCTCAACACGCAGGCCACACAGTTGCAGAGTGAGGACGGTCTGGCGCAGGCGCAGCGCGATGGCCTGGTCGCCGCCGTCGATCTGTACAAGGCGCTCGGCGGCGGTTGGCAGCCCTAGTGGCGTGGTCCGGGTCGGGTGCCGCGGCAGGCTGACCGTCATGGCGGCGCGGTGCGTGCGCGGCCGCAACCGGATTTTCATCGCAGTTCGCACAATCGGCGCGCCCCGATTGGCCGCGACTGGCCTTGCCGATCGGTTCTGCTACACTCCGCGTCGCCGCTGACGGGCAGCGTCTGACCGGAGGATTGCAATGACCGTTGCAACATTCGTCGTGCTGGGCATTCTCGCCATCGTCGCCATCTACGCCGTCTCCCTCTACAACGGCCTGATCGCCGTCAAGCACAACGTCGACAAGGCTTGGTCGAACATCGACGTGCTGCTGAAGCAGCGGCACGACGAGCTGCCGAAGCTGGTCGAGACCTGCAAGCAGTACATGAAGTACGAGCAGGAGACGCTGGACAAGGTCATCCGGGCCCGGCAGTCGGTCGCCACCGCGCAGGGCGCCGGCGACATCAAGGCGCTCGGACAGGCCGAAGGCGCGCTGCGCGCCGGGCTCGGCCAGCTGTTCGCGCTGGCCGAGGCCTACCCCGACCTCAAGGCCAACGACAACTTCCGGCACCTGCAGGCGCGCATCTCCGAGCTCGAGAACGCGATCGCCGATCGTCGCGAGTTCTACAACGACAGCGTCAATATCAACAACGTCCGCATCGAGCAGTTCCCCGACGTGTTGCTCGCCGGCATGGCCGGTGCGCGGCCCCGCGACCTGCTGCAGTTCGATGCCGCAGAGAAGGCCGACGTCAGCATCAAGTCGCTTTTCGAATAGTCCGGGCGCGGGCAGATCGCGTTGGCAGACGCGGCTGGGAAGATCGCGGGCCTCGGCGATGGACTGACGCGGTCCGTCGCGAACGCTGATCCGGACATCTGGAAAGCCATCTTCCTGGCCGGCGCAATCGCGCTGGCCGGCCTGTGGCTGTTCGTCTCGGCGCTGCGGCGGTCGCGCTCGATCGGCGCCATCCCGCGATCGCTGCTCAGGTCAGCGGCGCAGGGTTACGTCGAACTGCACGGCACGACGATGCCGCTGCCCGACTCGCCGCTGACGGCGCCGCTCAGCGGCCGCCCGTGTGTGTGGTTCTCGTTCCAGGTGGAGCGCAGGACCCGGGACTCGAAGGGCAACGTCCGCTGGAACACGGTAGACAGCGGACGCAGCCAGGAACGCTTCGGGTTGCGCGACGACAGCGGCCAATGCGTCGTCGATCCGCGCGGCGCCGAGGTCATCACCGACACGCATGATCGCTGGTTCGGCGATTCACCCACGCCACCCCATGGCCCGGATGCACGGACGGGCGGATGGCGATCCGGCGAGTACCGATATACCGAGCAGCGCCTTGGTGCGGCGGAGTTGCTGTACGTCTGGGGAAACTTCCGAACGACCTCGCTGCGCCCGGGCGTCGATGAACGCATTACCGAGCTGCTTCGATCGTGGAAGGCGGACCAGGCGACGCTGATCGCGCCCTTCGATGCGAACCGGGACGGCAGCATCGATGGCGGGGAGTGGGAAGCGGCGCGACGGTCGGCGGCGGACGAGGTGGTTGCCGCCATGCCGCTCGCCCGCGGAACGCTGAACGTGGTCGATCGCCCGGCCGAGGGCGACCGTCCGTTCATTCTGTCGACGCAGAGCGAGGCGACACTGTTACGCGGTTATCGCATGCAGACGTGGACCGGCATCGCGATGTTCCTGGTCGCTGGCGCAGCGTTCGTCTGGATGGTGGGTGTGCGACTGGCGGCGTGAATGGCTGGCCGACCCGGGGCAAAGCCGGGCAGGCGTGGCAGGGGTTCATGCGTTGTCCAGCCTCCGCGGTCGAACTTTCGCGCCGGCATTGCTCTAAAATGCACGGCCGACGACCTGGACACCCCTCGTCCCGCCCCCAATCCCACACCGGAGTCAAAAGACATGACCACGCGAATCCACCTGGCGACCGCACTGCTGCTGCTGGCCGGCACCGCGGCGGCGGCCGACGAGGCCGGCGGCTCCTATGACATCTCGGATGCCGATCGGCAGCTGATGATGGACTCGACGAATCACTACAACATCTGCCTGCACGAGAAGGCCGATCAAATGTTCAGTCAGTACGAGGACGTGCGCCAGGTCGCCGACGAGGCGATGAAGGCCTGCGAGCCGATCCTGACCGAACTCGACGCCAACCTTGCGAAGGCAAGGGTCGCCGACGACTTCCGTCTGGGATACGTCCGGCACACGAAGAACAGCGGCGGGCGAAAGCTGTTGCCGGAACTGATGGCGCGCAAGTCGCAGTGAGCTGGCGGGGCGTTGCCGGCTTCAGCTGAGGGCGTGTGGCGCGAGTTCCTTCAGCGCCCGACGGTAGACCGCGCGCTTGAACGCGACGACCTCGCGCGCCGGGCGCCAGTAGTACACCCAGCGCCAGGCATCGAACTCCGGTTTCTCGCTGGCATCGAGGCGCACCCGACCGTCATCACCGAGCAGCCGTATCACGAACCAGCGCTGCTTCTGGCCGATGCAAAGCGGCAGGCTGTGCCGCCGCACCAGATGCGACGGCAGCCGGTAGGTCAGCCAGTCGCGGGTGCAGCCCATGACGCTGACGTCGGACGACTCGAGGCCGACCTCCTCGAAGAGTTCGCGAAACAGAGCGTCCTCGGGCGATTCGTTGCGGCGGATGCCGCCCTGCGGGAACTGCCAGGCACTCTGCCCGCTGCGCCGCCCCCAGAAAACCCGTCCCCGGTCATTGACCAGGATGATGCCGACGTTGTGCCGAAACCCCTCGGCATCGATCAGATCGGTTTTGTCGTCGCTGTCGAGGGCCGCGGTCATGATGACGAAATTCTTCCATAGTTCGCGCGTCCCCGGCAATCCGGACCGGCCGGCATAGAATCCCGTTCACATATCGGAGGCGACTCGTGACCCTGGCACTGTTCGACCTGGACCATACTCTGATCGACGGCGACAGCGAGGTGTCGTGGGGGGAATTCCTCGGTGAGCACGGCTGGGTGGAGCCGATGGCCTACCGGCGCGAGGCGCTGCGGTTTTTCGATCTGTACAAGTCCGGCCGGCTGAATGTCGAGGAATTCCTCGATTTCCAGCTGCACTTTCTCGGCCGGCACCCGATGGACATGCTGCACCGGCTGCGGGCGCAGTGGGTCGAGGAGAAACTGCGCCCGGTGCTGCTGCCGCGAGCCAGGCAGCTCGTCGACGAGCATCGGGGCCACGGCCACACGACGATCATCATCACGGCGTCCAGCCGCTTCATCACCGAACCCGCGGCCGCCCTGTTTGGCGTCGATCACCTGATTGCGACCGAGCCGGAGATGGTCAACGGCCGCTACACCGGGCGCGCGACCGGCGTCCCGTCCTTCGCCGAGGGCAAGGTGACCCGGCTGCAGCAATGGATGGCGCAGTACGGCGGCGATCTGGCCGGAAGCTGGTTCTACAGCGACTCGCACAACGACCTGCCGCTGCTGCGGCAGGTCGACAACCCGGTCGCCGTCCATCCCGACCCGATTCTGGCGGCCGAGGCCGACGCCCGTGGCTGGCCGATCATCGAGTTGCTGGGCCCGGCCTGAGGCCGGACCCGCCGGCCCGGCATCCGCTGCGCCGGCGCCGCAACCTGGCACACCACGAATGCTCGCGGCACGCGCGCTGGTCCCTGGCGGCAGGGTCTAGCCGAGGATCTTCAACACCGCGTCGCGTTCCTCCTCCAGTTCCTTCTGCGTCGCGATCATCCGGGCGCGGCTGTAGTCATCGACACTCAGGCCCTGGACGATGCTCCATTGTCCCGCCTTGCAGGTCACCGGGAACGAGTACACCAGCCCCTCGGGGATGCCGTAGCTGCCGTCACTGGGCACCGCCATGCTGGTCCAGTCGCCGTCGGCCGTGCCGAGCGCCCAGTCGCGCATGTGTTCGATCGCCGCATTCGCCGCCGAGGCGGCGCTCGAGGCGCCACGCGCGGCGATGATCTCCGCGCCCCGCTTGGCGACCTTCGGGATGTAGGTGGTGTCGTACCAGGCGTGATCGACTTTCGGCTTGATCGCCGCGCCATTGACCGTCGCGTGATGGATGTCAGGGTACTGGGTGGTCGAATGGTTGCCCCAGATCGTCATCCGCTTCACGTCGGTGACGCCGACGCCGAGCTTCTGGGCGATCTGTGCGACGGCCCGGTTGTGGTCGAGGCGGGTCATCGCCGAGAAGTTCCGGGGATTGAGGTCGGGCGCCGACTTCATCGCGGTCCAGGCGTTGGTGTTGGCCGGATTGCCGACGACAATTACCTTGCAGTTGCGGGCGGCGTGGTCGTTCAGTGCCTTGCCCTGGACCTTGAAGATGCCACCGTTCGCTGCCAGCAGGTCGCTGCGCTCCATGCCGGGGCCGCGCGGCCGGGCCCCGACCAGCAAGGCGTAATCGGCGTCCCTGAACGCGACGTTCGGATCGTCGCTGGCGACGATCCCCCGAACCAGCGGGAACGCGCAGTCGTCGATCTCCATCACCACGCCCTCCAGCGCCTTCAGCGCCGGCGTGATCTCGAGGAGCTGCAGGATGACGGGCTGATCACTGCCGAGCATCTCCCCGGCGGCGATGCGAAACAGCAGTGAGTAACTGATCTGGCCGGCTGCACCGGTGACCACGACGCGAACGGGGGCTTTCATCAACGCTCCTCCATCTGGATATCGAGTTGTCGGGAATCCGCGCGGCCGAGTCGGAGTGCTGCCCCGCCATCGCCGCCACGTTGCATTGTGCAACAGTTGTCGAAAAAACGAAGGGAGCGCACGCGCTCCCTCGTCGACTGCCTCAAAACCCTGCCGCCGGCGTCAACCGCGCTGTTCGATGGGGACGTAGTCGCGCATCGGCGAGCCGACATAGAGCTGGCGCGGACGACCGATTCGGAAGTCCGGGTCCTTCATCATCTCCAGCCACTGGGAAATCCAGCCGACCGCACGGCCGAGGCCGAACATCACGGTGAACATCGACTCCGGGATCCCGAGCGCCTTCAGGATGATGCCGGAATAGAAGTCCACGTTCGGATACAGCTTGCGCTCGATGAAGTAGTCGTCCTTCAGCGCCACCTCTTCCAGCTTCAGCGCCGTATCGAACAGCGAGCGATCGACGTTGGCCGGCATGCGCTCGAGCAGTTCGTAGCAGACCTTGCGAATGACGCGCGAGCGCGGGTCGAAGTTCTTGTAGACGCGGTGTCCGAAACCCATCAGCCGGAACGTGTCGTTCTTGTCCTTGGCGCGGGCAACGAACTTCGGGATGTTGTCCGGGTGCTTGATCTCGTTCAGCATGTGCAGCACCGCCTCGTTGGCGCCGCCGTGCGCCGGGCCCCACAGCGTGACCATGCCCGCGGCGATGCACGCGAACGGATTGGCGCCGGCGCTGCCGGCCAGGCGTACGGTCGAGGTCGAGGCGTTCTGCTCGTGATCGGCGTGCAGGATCAGCATGACCTCGAGCGCCTTCACCGCCACCGGGTCCGGCGTGTAGGTCGTCATCGGGTGCGAGAACATCATGTTGAGGAAGTTCTCGACATAGCCGAGCGAATTGTTCGGATACACGAACGGATGGCCGACGGCGTACTTGTAACACTGCGCCGCCAGGGTCGGCATCTTCGCGATCACGCGCTTGGCGGTGAGGTCGCGATCGGCCGGGTCGTTGAGGTCCATGGCCTCGTGGTAGTAGGCGGACAGCGCGCCCATCACGCCGACCATGATCGACATCGGGTGCGCGTCGTGGAGGTAGCCCGAGTACATGTGGTTGACGCGCTCGTGGACGTTGCTGCGGAACTTCACCTGATTCTCGAAGTCTTCGAATTGTGCCTTCGTCGGCAGTTCGCCGTACATCAGCAGGTAGCACACCTCCAGGTAGCTGCTGCGCTCGGCCAGCTGCTCGATCGGATAGCCGCGGTGGAAGAGCTTGCCCTCGTCCCCGTCGAGGAAGGTGATGCTGCTGCGGCAGGCGGACGTCGTCATGAAGCCCGGGTCGTGGGTGAACATGCCCAAGTCTTTGTACAGGTTCTTGGTATCGATGACGGACGGGCCATAGGTCGGCTCGAGCACCGGGCAGACCGAGGTCTTGCCGGTACTGTTGTCCGTGATCGTGACGGTGCGTGTGGTCATGAAACCCCCAAGGTGCGATGGCAACGCGTTAGGATTACGAAGGTCGAAGAAATCCGTGTGGGCACGGCCGGGGCGGAGCGCCCCAAGTGCCCGTCGAATCGGCCTGTAGAATAGCTTGGCCTTGCGCATTGCAGCAAGCGCGCGGACGGACGCGGAACGGATAATGCATGGACTCGTTCACAGCCATGCTCTGGCGCTGTGCGCGAGTCGCCTCATTTTGCACCATCGCCGTGGCGGTGCCGGCAGGACGGGTGGCGGCGGGTGCGCATTGAAACACCACTTGTACGTATCGCGGCGCAGCACTTGTACGCGTCGGCCCCGCTGGCGCAATATGGATGGTGCACTGCGGCAGCGGCCGCCGGGCGCGGTGTAACGACACCACCGGGGGTTGCGGCCACCGCAACCGCGCGGGACGCCGATCCCGACTCGGGCGGTGGCGACACCCGACTTGTTGGAGGGGGATTGCTATGGGCAACCAGACGACCGGATTCCTGTTCAGCGCCAACACGGCCTACGTGGAAGGCCTGTACGAGTCCTACCTGCAATCGCCCGATTCGGTGCCGGAGCAGTGGCGGCGCCAGTTCGATGCCTGGCAGACGCAGATCCGCCCCGGTCAGGCCGACACAAGCCATAGCCGCATCCAGAGCGCGCTGGCGATGCCGGCATCGCGGCGCCCGCCCGCCGCCGCGACGGCCCCCGCCGACGACAGCTTCCGCAAGCAGGTCGCCGTCCTGCAGTTGATCAACGCCTACCGTTTTCGTGGCCACCGCGCCGCCGACCTCGACCCGCTGCGGCAGTACGAACGCCCGGAGGTGCCTGAACTCGCGCCATCGTTCCACGGGCTGGGCGATGCCGACATGGACAGCGTGTTCAACACCGGCTCGCTGTTCGGTTCGGACATGGCGCCGCTGCGCGACATCATCGCGCAGCTGAAGCAGACCTACTGCGGTCCGATCGGCGCGGAGTACATGCACATCAACGAGACCGCACAGAAGCGCTGGATTCAGCAGCGACTCGAGCCGGTCTCGGTGCTGGCGAAGCCATCGGCCGAGGCGCGACGCCAGGTCCTGGAGAGACTGGTCGCGGCGACCGCGCTGGAGGAGTACCTGCATACGAAGTACGTCGGACAGAAGCGCTTCTCGCTCGAGGGCGGCGAGACCCTGATCCCGCTGCTCGACGAACTGATCAGCGAATCCGGAAAGACCGGCGTCAAGGAGGTGGTCATCGGCATGGCCCATCGCGGCCGGCTCAACGTGCTGGTCAATATCGTCGGCAAGCTGCCCTCCGAGCTGTTCCAGGAGTTCGAGGGCAGGAAGAACGGCAGCGGTTCCGGTGACGTGAAGTATCACATGGGCTACTCCTCGGATGTCGTCACCGACGGCGGTCCGGTCCACATCACGCTCGCGTTCAATCCGTCGCACCTCGAGATCATCGACCCGGTCGTCGAGGGTTCGGTGCGCGCGCGCCAGGACCGCCGCAACGACGTGCAGCGCAACCAGGTCGTGCCGGTGCTGATCCACGGCGATGCCGCTTTCGCCGGTCAGGGCGTCGTCATGGAGACCTTCAACCTGTCCCAGACGCGCGGCTATACGACCGGCGGTACGGTCCACATCATCGTCAACAACCAGATCGGCTTCACGACCTCCGATCCGCTCGACTCGCGCTCGACGCTGTACTGCACCGATGTCGCGAAGATGGTCCAGGCGCCAATCTTCCACGTCAATGCCGATGACGCCGACGCGGTCGTCTACATCACCAAGCTCGCGCTCGACTTCCGAATGGAGTTCAACAAGGACGTCGTCATCGACCTCATCTGCTTCCGCAAGCACGGCCACAGCGAGGCCGACGAGCCGGTGGCGACACAGCCGGTCATGTACCAGCGGGTGCGTGCACACCCTGGCATGAAGGCCCTCTACGCGCAGCGGTTGCTGCAGGAGGGAATCATCGGCGACGGCGAGGTCGATCGGATAACGAAGGAGTACGTGGCGAAGCTCGAGGCGAACATCCCGGTGTCCCGCACCCTCACCAGCGCCGGCGACGCGCAGTACAAGACCAACTTCGAGACCTACAAGGGTGGCAAGTGGCGGACGCCCGCGGATACCACGCTGATGATCGAGCAGGTGCGTGCGTACACCGCGCGCTTCACCGAGACCCCGTCGCACTTCAGGCTCCACAAGGCGGTCGCGAAGATCAACGAAGCGCGGCGTGAGATGGGCGCCGGCACGACCCCGATTGACTGGGGCTATGCCGAGACGCTGGCCTATGCCAGCCTCGTCGACGCCGGCCACCCGGTGCGGCTGTCCGGCCAGGACAGCGCCCGCGGCACGTTCTTCCATCGCCACGCCGTCATCCATAACCAGGAGAATGGCGAGACGCATCTGCCGCTGCGCGCGATCAGCGAGAAGCAGGCGCCGTTCCTCGTCATCAACTCGACACTTTCGGAGGAGGCGGTGCTGGCGTTCGAGTATGGCTACGCGACATCCGAACCGAACGCGCTGGTCATCTGGGAGGCACAGTTCGGCGATTTCGCCAATGGCGCGCAGGTCGTGATCGACCAGTTCGTCGCCGCGTGCGAATCGAAATGGGGACGCCTATGCGGCCTGGTCATGCTGCTGCCGCACGGCTACGACGGCCAGGGCCCCGAGCACTCCTCGGCGCGTCTGGAGAGATATCTGCAACTCTGCGCCGAGGAGAACATGCAGGTGTGCTTCCCGAGCACCCCGGCGCAGATGTTCCACATGCTGCGCCGACAGGTGCTTCGCCCCTACCGGCGGCCGCTGGTGGTGATGAGTCCGAAGAGCCTGCTGAGGCATCCGCTTTCGGTATCGTCACTCACCGACATCACCGATCGCGGATTCCAGCTGGTCATCGACGAGATCGACAATCTCGACAAGGCCCGCGTCAGCCGCATCCTGGTCTGCAGCGGCAAGGTGTATTTCGACCTGCTCGAGGCTCGTCGCAACAGCCAGATCGAGGACATCGCGATCATTCGCGTCGAGCAGCTCTACCCCTTCCCGCGCGAGGAACTGAAGTCGGCGATCGAGCGCTACAGCAACGCAAAGGAGGTGGTCTGGGTGCAGGAGGAGCCGCGCAACCAGGGTGCGATCGCCTACCTGCTCGAGGGACTGCACCTCTTCAGCTGCCTGCACGATCCGCAGCAGCTCGTGATCGTCGCGCGCCCGTACTCGGCGTCGCCGGCCGTCGGCTCGCATGTCAAGCACGTCGAGCAGCAGAAGCAGGTCGTCAACGAGGCGCTGCGCCTGAACCGGCGTGGCGACCGGGCGGCCGACGCCAGGCCGGCGAAGCCGGGCGATGCCGCGGCGCCGGGCAGCGAACCACTCATCAAGACCGCTTGAGGCAGGGCCTCGGCATCGACGAAGGAGACATCCCGTGCTCGTTGAAGTGAAGGTTCCCGTACTCGCCGAGTCCGTCGCCGATGCAACGTTGATGGACTGGCAGATCAAGCCCGGTCAGGCAGTGCGTCGTGGCGAGCGTCTGGTCGATCTCGAGACCGACAAGGTGACGCTCGAGGTCGCCGCACCGGAGGACGGCGTGCTGACGGAGCTGCGCAAGCAGAGCGGCGACACCGCCATCAGCAACGAGGTCCTCGCCATCATCGATACCACCGCGACGGCCACCGCCAGCCGGCCGTCCGGCGACCCGAAGGCCGCGACACCAGAACTCAGCATGGATCTCAACCTCAGGCTCAGCCCCGCAGCGCGCAAGATGACGGCGGAAAACGCCATCGACCCCTCGGCGATACCGGCCGCCGGCAGCGGCCGCATCGGCAAGGCAGACGTCGTCGAACACCTGCGCCGGCCACCCCAGGTGGCCCCGGCGATGTCGGCCGACCTCGGTGCGAGCGAGGGCACGCAGCTGCTGCCGCCGATGACCGCACCGGTGCCGTCGGCCGCGGCAGGCGAACTGCCGTCGCGAAACGAGCAGCGTGTGCCAATGACGCGACTGCGCAAGCGGGCGGCCGAACGGCTGCTCGCGGCCCAGCGCGAGAACGCGATCCTGACGACCTTCAACGAGATCAACATGCAGCCGGTAATGAGCCTGCGCGAACGTCACCGCGAGGCGTTCGAGAAGGCGCACGGGGTTAAGCTGGGCTTCATGGGATTCTTCGCCAGGGCGGTCGTCGAGGCGCTGAAGAAATTCCCGATCGTCAACGCATCCGTCGATGGTGACGACATCCTCTATCACAACTACTACGACATCGGCATCGCCGTCAGCTCGCCGCGCGGGCTGGTCGTGCCGATCGTTCGTGACGTCGACCAGCTGTCGGTGGCCGAAGTCGAAAAGGCCGTTCGCGACCTCGGCGACAAGGCACGCAACAACGCCCTGACGATCGAGGAGCTGGGCGGCGGCACGTTCACGATCACAAACGGCGGGGTTTTCGGATCGATGATGTCGACACCCATCATCAATCCACCGCAGAGCGCGATCCTCGGCATGCACAGGACCACCGAGCGTCCGGTGGCCGAGAACGGTCAGGTGGTGATCCGGCCGATGATGTACGTGGCACTGTCCTACGACCACCGGATCATCGACGGACGCGAGGCGGTACAGTTCCTCGTGCACGTGAAGGAAATGATCGAGGACCCGGCGAGGATGCTGTTGCAGATCTAGTCGAAGCTGTCCGCGGAGCGCAATTGCGCCCACGCGGCGGTGGCGGGCGACGGCACGGCCTGGCCTGGCCCGCCGCGAATGCGTCCCGAAGCGGGCACCAGCCGCCATCGGGCCGGTGACAAAGATGTCTGAGGTCACCCTCGCCTGCACGTCGATCTTGCCTTTCGACAGCACACCCCAATAATGAAGGTTCACGATTTCGGCGACGACCTATGAGCCAGTACGACGTGGTGGTGATTGGTGCCGGCCCGGGCGGATACGTCGCGGCGATCCGCTGCGCGCAGCTCGGGATGAAGGTTGCGTGCATCGACAGCATGGTCACGGCCAGCGGCCGGCCGACGCTGGGCGGCACCTGCCTGAACGTGGGCTGCATACCGTCGAAGGCGCTGCTCGATTCCTCGCATCATTTCGAGCACATCAACCGGCATGCATCCGAACACGGGATCAGGGTCGGCGAGGCCAGCATCGACATCGCGGCCATGATGAAGCGCAAGGACAAGGTCGTGCAGACGCTGACGCTCGGCGTCGCGTCCCTTCTGAAGAAGAACAAGGTCGACGTCCATGCCGGGCACGGCCGTTTCGTCGGGACCAGCGAGGTCGAGATCGCCTCGACACAGACGCCCGGGACGACCACCCGCATCAGCGGCCGGCACATCATCATCGCCACCGGTTCGGTGCCCGCGCAGATCCCGCCGGCGGCGGTCGACAACCGTCTCATCTGCGATTCGACCGGCGCGCTCGCGTTCCCGGCGGTGCCGGCGCGGCTCGGCGTCATCGGCGCCGGCGTGATCGGCCTCGAACTCGGCAGCGTGTGGCGGCGCCTGGGCGCGAAGGTGACGGTACTCGAGGCACTGGATTCGTTCCTCGGCAGCGCTGACAGGACCATCGCCGACGAGGCCTTCAAGCTGCTGACCAAGCAGGGGCTGGACATCCAGCTCGGCGCGCAGGTCACGTCGGCGACGGCCAGCGGCGACACCGTTTCGGTCACATTCGAGCAGGGCGGCACTGCCCGGCAGGCGGAGTTCGACCGGCTCATCGTCGCGGTCGGACGCAAGCCCAACACGCATGGGCTCGGGCTCGACGCCGCGGGCCTGACCACCGATGCGCGGGGCTTCATCGCGGTCGATGAACACTGCCGCACCGGACAGCCGCACATCTATGCGATTGGCGACGTCGTCCGCGGTCCGATGCTGGCGCACAAGGCCAGCGAGGAAGGCGTCGCGGTCGCCGAGCGGATCGCCGGCCAGAAGCCACACGTCGACTTCAACCACGTTCCGTGGGTGATCTATACCTGGCCGGAGGTCGCATGGGTCGGCAAGACCGAGGCGCAGTTGCGCGCCGAGGGCCGCGAGATCCGCATCGGCCAGTTCCCGTTCATGGCCAGCGGCCGCGCCAAGGCCATGGGCGAGACCAGCGGCATGGTCAAGATGATCGCCGATGCGAACACCGACCGGCTGCTCGGCGTCCATATCCTTGGTGCGAACGCCTCGGAGCTGATCGCCGAGGCGGTCCTGGCCATGGCCTTCGACGGCAGCAGCGAGGACATCGCGCTGACCGTCCATGGCCACCCGACGCTGGCCGAGGCGATGCATGAAGCGGCGCTGGCCGTCTCGCAACGGGCCATCCACTTCTGACGCCTGGGCTGTCCCGGCTCGTGCCGGGCGCCACCGGTGCAGGCCCTCGATGCCGCCGGGGATCGGCCGGCCGTGCTGGCCCCGCCCCGACCCCGCTCCCCGCCCCTTTCCCCCGGCGGACTGACGAACATCAACGCCCCGCGGGCGGCTGCCCAATAGCATCCTCCTGCGCAACTACCCTGTCGGCGCTCGCCCGGGGGCGTTCCGCACCGGTCCATCTTGGCGGATGGGATCAGGTTTGTTACGATGCACGGGTTTATTGTGCAGTGCAATAAAAGCCGAAGACGTCAAGTCTCCCGAACCGAACGCCGTTGCGGGTGGGCTTGCGGACCAACAACAGCCCCCCAGCGGAGGAAATCATGGAACAAGCAGTCATCGTAGCGGCGGGTCGAACCGCCATCGGCACTTTCGGCGGCACCCTCTCGGAGATACCGGCCGCCCAGCTCGGCGCCAAGGTCATTGCCGGCCTGCTCGCCCGGACCGGCCTGAAGCCGGATCAGATCGACGAGGTGATCATCGGCCAGGTGCTGACCGCCGGCGTCGGCATGAACCCCGCGCGCCAGGCGGCGATCTATGCCGGCCTCGCCCAGGACACGCCTGCGATGACCATCAACAAGGTCTGCGGCTCCGGCCTGAAGGCCGTCGCTCTCGCCGCCCAGGCCATCCGCGCCGGTGACGCGCAGATCATCATCGCCGGCGGCCAGGAGAACATGTCGCTCGCGCCGCACCTGCTGCCGAAGTCGCGCAACGGCCAGAAGATGGGCGACTGGACGATGAAGGACCACATGATCAACGAGGGCCTTACCGACGTCTTCAACAACTACCACATGGGCGTCACCGCCGAGAACATCGTCAAGCAGTACGGCTTCACGCGCGCCGCGCAGGACGAATTCGCCGCGCGCTCGCAGCAGAAGACCGAGGCCGCGCAGAAGACCGGCAAGTTCGACGCCGAGATCATTCCGATCGAGATCCCGCAGAAGAAGGGCGATCCGCTGGTCTTCAACAAGGATGAGTTCCCGCGCGCCGGCACCACCGCCGAGTCGCTCGGCAAGCTGCGGCCGGCCTTTGACAAGGAAGGCTCGGTGACCGCCGGCAACGCCTCGGGCATCAACGACGGCGCGGCGATGTGCATCGTCATGAGCGCCAGCAAGGCGAAGGAGCTCGGTCTGAAGCCGCTGGCGACGATCAAGGCCTACGCCAGCGCCGGCGTCGACCCGAAGATCATGGGTACCGGCCCGATCCCGGCCAGCCGCCGTTGCCTGCAGAAGGCCGGCTGGAGCGTCACCGACCTCGATCTGATCGAGGCCAACGAGGCCTTCGCCGCACAGGCGATGTCGGTTGACAAGGACATGGGCTGGGACACCAGCAAGGTCAACGTCAATGGCGGCGCGATCGCCATTGGCCATCCGATCGGCGCCTCCGGCTGCCGCGTGCTCGTGACGCTGCTGCATGAGCTCGAGCGCCGCGACGCGCACAAGGGCCTGGCGACACTGTGCATCGGTGGTGGCCAGGGCGTGGCACTGGCGGTGGAACGATAGGAGCAACGATGCAAACCCGTCTCGACGGCAAGGTGGCGATCGTCACCGGCGGTACCGGTGCCATCGGCACCGCAATCTGCAGGCAACTGGCGGACACCGGCGCGAAGGTCGCGACGAACTACCGCAGCGAGGAGAAACTTCGGCAATGGCGCAGCGAGACGCCGGGATACGATTTCCTGGCGCATCGCTGCGACGTCACCGATTTCAATGCCTGCCGGGAGTTCGTCGCCACCGTCGAACAGCAGCTCGGCCCCGTCGACATCCTGGTCAACAATGCCGGGATCACGATGGACACGACGCTGCGCAAGATGAGCTGGGAACAGTGGAACACCGTGCTGAAGACCAACCTCGACAGCGTGTTCAACATGAGCCGGCAAGTCGTCCAGGGTATGACCGACCGGGGCTTCGGCCGCATCATCAACATCTCTTCCATCAACGGACAGAAGGGCCAGATTGGTCAGTGCAACTATTCGGCCGCCAAGGCCGGCATGCACGGCTTCACGATGGCCCTTGCGCAGGAGGTCGCCCGCAAGGGTGTCACCGTCAACACCCTCTCGCCCGGCTACATCGCCACCGAGATGGTGTTGGCGGTTCCGGAGGACATTCGCAAGCAGATTGTGTCCCAAATCCCGGTCGGACGCCTCGGAACCGTCGAAGAGGTGGCCTATGCGGTAGACTTCCTTTGTGCACCCCAGGCCGGCTTCATCACCGGCGCCGATATTGCCGCCAACGGCGGTCAGCATATGATGTAGCCGCCGAACCACCAGGACACACATGCCATGAGCACCGAAAAGCGCGTCATCAAGAAGTACCCGAACCGCCGCCTCTACGACACGACGGAGAGCAAGTACATCACGCTGGATGACGTCAAGAAGCTGGTCATCGAGGGCATCCCGTTCCTGGTCACCGACAAGCAGACCGGCGAGGACATCACCCGCAACATCCTGCTGCAGATCATCATCGAGCAGGAGGAGGCCGGCTCGCCGGTGTTTTCGACCGACATGCTGCAGCAGCTGATCGGCTTCTACGGAAAATCCATGCAGGGTACGGCCTCTAACTTCATCCGGCAGAGCCTGAGCATGCTGGCCGAACAGCAGCAGGTGTTCCAGCAGGAGATGACCCGCGCCGTCACCGGCAATCCGCTCGCGGCGATGCAGGCGATGACCGAGCGCAACATGGAGATGTGGCGCCGGATGCAGAACGAGTTTTTCAAGGCAGCGGGTGTCGGCGCGAAACCTGCCGCCAGGGAGGCAGCACCAGCGGAGCCCGAAGAAGGCGAAGACGCCAAACCCTAGGCCGAGGGCCATCCAATGATCCATGCGATGCAAATCGAGTTGATGCAGCAGTGGTCGAAGTCGGTGGATTCGACGCTGAGGTCGATGATGCAGATGGCCGAACTCGCGGCCGAGGTCATCGACGAAACCGCTGTCCGGCCCATCAACAGCCTGACCCGTAACATGCTGAGTGGCACGCCCCTTTTCGCCACCACGGCATTCACCAGCGGTGCGGCGGCGGCGCACAGGAAGGTCAAGTCGCGGATCGCGGTCGTCACCGGCGGCTGCGGCGGGATCGGCACCGACATCTGCCGTCGCCTCGCCCGGGACGGGTGCCGTGTGATCGCAACCCACATCGCGCAGGAAGCCGACTACGCCAGGCAGTGGCAGAACGAGCGCCGCAGCGAGGGCCTGGAGATCGACGTCGTGGAGTGTGACGTCACCGACTTCGCGTCCTGCGAGCGGATGGCAAAGGTCGTCGAGCAGCGTTACGGCGGCGCGGACATCCTGGTCAACTGTGCCGGCATCACCCGCGACAACACCCTGCGCAAGATGGACGAGTCGCACTGGCACGCGGTGCTCGACACCAATCTCGACAGCGTCTTCAACGTGACCAGGCAGTTCGTCGACGGCATGGCCACGCGTGGATTCGGCCGCATCATCAACATCTCCTCGGTCAACGGTCAGAAGGGTCAGTTCGGCCAGACCAACTACTCGGCGGCAAAGGCCGGCATGACCGGTTTCACCCGGTCGCTCGCCCGTGAGCTCGCCGACCAGGGCGTCACGGTCAACACCGTATCGCCCGGCTACGTCAACACCAAGATGGCGATGGCCGTCCCCGAGGACGTCCGCGCCGGCATCGTCAAGAAGATACCGGTCGGGCGCTTCGGCGAACCCTCCGAGATCGCGCATGCGGTGGCGTTCCTCGCCTCCGAGGACAGCGGTTACATCACGGGCTCCGACCTGTCCATCAATGGCGGTCTCTACATGATGTAGCGCCGGCCCGTCGCGGTTGCGATGGAAGCCAGCGAAAGGGCCCCGCACGGCGGGGCCTCTTTTTTTCCGCGGCCTTGCAGGGGTGTCGTACACGGTTGCGTCCCTGCGCGGTCGCCAGCGGGATTGCGCGGCATGGCCGGCAGCGCGATCAGCCAGGGTCGCCGCCCTTGTGACCAGCGCCGTCACGTCGAATGCCGGTGTCGGCGGGTGGCCGCGGCATTTCCGGTCGTTCCTGTTGCGCATGGATTCGCCGGGACACCGACCGCCCGCGATCAGGTGCGAACCATACCGGAATCTGCCGCACACCGCCCGACGTCGGCATGCCGGCCTTCACGGTGCGATTCGCCGATCGCGCCGCGACCCGACGTGAGATACTGACGGTCATCGTCGGCGGGCCCGTACGCCCATCGCCGGCCCCTTTCCGGAGCAACGCCATGAAGATCAATGTGACCGTCGATACCACCCCCGATGAACTGCGAACGTTCTTCGGCCTGCCGGACCTCGGGCCGCTGCAGCAGGAATGGCTGAGCCAGGTGCAGGCGCGGATGAAGCAGGGCATGGAGGCGATGGATCCAACCACGCTGATGGCGCTGAACCCGGCCTTCGCCGGTCAGATGAAGCTCTTCGAGGCAATGCAGAAGAACTTCTGGCAGGCGTTCACGCCGGGCGGCGGCGACAGCAAGCCCTGAGCAACCCCCTGACTCGCGCCACCTGGCGGACCGCGACGCGCACCTGATCCAAGCGCGCGACATCTCGCACCAGCCATTGGCGGCCCGCCGGCGTCACGTACGATCGCCCGGTACTGCGCACCTGGCGCCCCCGGCCGTCCACTGCGGCACGGACACCACAAACGATGAGGGCCGCTCGCGCGGCCCCCGGTACGACAGCTGCGAACGGCCGCTGCTTCAGCTGCGCTTGCCCAGCCAGTCACACACCGCCGGCGGGATCATCTTTTGCGCCTTGCCGCTGACGTAGATGCCAATGTGACCACCGGGGAATTCTATCGGCGTATAGTCCTTCGTGCCGACGAGCTTCTCGAGCGCTCGCGATGACGCCGGCGGCACCAGGTGATCGGCCGCAGCGAAGATGTTCAGCACCGGCATCGTGACGTTCTTCAGGTCGACCTCCCTCTCGCCGATCATCAGCCCGCCGTTGACCAGCTTGTTGCCCTGGTAGAAGTCCTTGATGAACTGGCGATACGCCTCGCCGGCCTGATCCGGGCTGTCGAAGATCCACTTCTCCATGCGCATGAAGTTCTTCGCGGCCGTCGGGTCGTCGAGGGTGTTGATCATGTCGAGGTACTTCTGGCCCGACAGCCGGAAGGGCATCAGCGACAGGAAGGTCCAGTTGAGCATCTCGCCGGGAACGTTGCCGACCGTGTCGATCACCAGATCGATGTCGACGCCCCGCACCCAGTGGCTGAGCATGTCCTTCTCGGTATGGAAGTCGACCGGCGTCACCGTGGTGATGAGGTTGCGGACCTTCCGCGGGTGCAGCGAGGCATAGCACAGGCTGAAGGCTCCACCCTGGCAGATGCCGAGTATGTTGATGGCATCGACGCCGTGGCGCCGGCACAGCACGTCGACGCAGTTGTCGATGTAGCCGTTGATGTAGTCGTCGAGCGTCAGATAGCGATCGCCGCCATCCGGGTAGCCCCAGTCGATCAGGTACACGTCCTGGCCGCCCTGCATCAGGCCGCGCACCATCGAGCGGTCGGCCTGCAGATCGGCCATGTACGGACGGTTCACCAGCGCGTAGACGATCAGCAGCGGCACCTTGTTGGTGACCTCGCCGAACGGTTTGAAGTGATACAGCGTCAGCTTGTCTTCCTGATAGACCGCCTCGCGCGGCGTGCACCCCACCTCGATGTCGCCCAGCTCGCTGAGGGTCTTGAAACCCTTGGCCAGCTTGTCGCCGAGCTGCCGGGCCTCCTTCAGCGCTTCTTCGGGATTGATCTGGAATGGCATCATGGTCTGCATGTCCTCGGTTCGATGACGAGTTCGGTTCGGCTACTTGCCGGCACCGCGATTGCGCCGGATCGGGGTGACGTTGGAGCCCGGCTCGTCGGTACCGCCGACGATGCTGCCGATGTCCCAGCTCGCCGGCTTCGCGGGCTTTCGCGGGGCCTGGGCATTGCCGCGCGACTTGCGCGCGGCCGAACGAACGTCACTCTCCGGCTTGGCCGCGGGCTTGCGGGCAGCGGCCCTGGCGGCCGGCGGCGATGCGCCGGGACTCGCCTCCAGCGGCACCATCAGCGGCGCCGCCGCGCGGACCTCCCGCGCCTTCAACGCCGCCTGTAATGCCGAGACCTGTTCGCGCAGCGCCGCAACCTCGCCACGCAGAGCGCCGATCTCGGCGCTGTCGCCATCGCCGGCATTGCGACGGCCCCGCGGCGGTGGCGTACCGTCAGCGCCCCCGCGGGCGAGGTTTCGCATCTCGCGCTTCAGTTCGTGCTGGCGCTTGAGGATCGTGTTCATCTCGCGGCGGGTCGGCATGTTGAGCGCGCCGAGCACCTCGTCGACCATGGCCCGCAGCTGTCCCTTGACCCGCATCAGCGCGTTGACCATCCGCCCGTACAGCTCGCGGAACGTCGGCGACATCGCGAAGCTGCCGTAGACCTCCTCGCTGGCATCGACCCACAGGTCGTAGAGCTGGCGCAGACTGGTGACCTTCTCGCCCTTCTCGGTCAGCGCGATGACCTTGCGGTACAGGCGATCGAGCGCATCGGCGCCAAGCTTGGTGTGGGCGTTGAGATAGTCCTGCGAGGCCTTCTGGTAGTCGAGCATCAGGCGGCCGAGCTGTTGCAGCTGCTCCTGACTCTCGCGGGTGTAGCCGACCCCCGGCACGGACAGGAACCTGTCCATCTCGCCGTGCAGCTTGTCGCCGACGCCCTCGAGCACCTGGGTGCGGAAGGCCTGCATGAAATCGCCGGGCATCACGCTCGCGCCGGAGCACATCCGCCGCCAGGTATCGAGCGGCATCTCCATGAACGCCCACATGTGCCGGATGTGATCGGTCCAGGCCGCGGTCTGCTCGCTGCCGAGCGCGCCCTTCATCGTTTCGAAGCGCTGACCGAGCGTCTCCTGCCAGTTCGCGCCGGCCATCGTGCTGTCGGCAACCGCGCGGAACAGGTCGTTCATCTGTTGACCCATCCCGAACATCGCACGCCCCTGCTCCAGCATCCGCGCGAAGACATCGTGCTGATCGCCCTTCATGCCCGCCGACATTGCGTTCCACCAGTTCTGCGTCATCTGCGTCCACGGGTTGGCGGTGGCGTTCGCGGCCGGGTCGGTCCCCTGGACCTGGAGCACCGAACGCAGCGAATCCCAGTAGGCGCGCTGCACCTGCTGCCACTGCTGGTTCCAGTCGAAGCCGTTGGTGGAGGATGTCTCGGTCATGGGCGATTGTCCGTTGGCTGTGGTGGCCGCGGGCGAGGTGCCCGGCGGCTGGCGCGCCTGCTGCGTATTCCGACAGGAGGCCTCGATCAATCAAAGCGTAGCACGCAGGATATTGCACTGCAACAAATCTGTCCCGCGACGCACGGGTGCGTATAATCCGCCTCCCCCCTGCGCCGACCCTGACCCCGGTCAAACCAGCGCCAACCGAAGCCGACCATGGACCGTCGATGAACACCCATACCTATGCCCACGCCCTCGATGCCGTCGCCGAGGCCTGCGCCATCACGCGCGCCGTGCAGCGCGAGCTGCTGGCCGGCGACGTGCTCAGCAAGGACGACCGCAGCCCGGTGACCGTCGCCGACTTCGCGGCGCAGGCCGTCATCGCCCGGCGCCTCGCCGCCGCCGAGCCCGGGGTCGTGCTGGTCGGCGAGGAGAGCGCTGCCATGTTGCGCGACGCCTCCCGCGCGGCGCTGCGGCAGGCGCTGGTGTCGCGGCTGCGGATGACGTGGACGGACGTCAACGAGGACGACGCCCTCGCCGCGATCGACATCGGCGCGCAGTCGCCGGCCGAACGTTTCTGGACCCTCGACCCGATCGATGGCACCAAGGGCTTCATGCGCAATGGCCAGTACGCGGTGTCGCTGGCGCTGATCGAACACGGCCGGGTGGTATTCGGTGTGCTTGGCTGTCCGAACCTCTCCGCCGATCCCGGGCGGCCGTTCGACGACCCCGATCCCCGCGGCCTCATCGTCCACGCGACGCGCGGTGCCGGCACGTGGGCCGTACCCGCCGACGCCCCCGGCGCGCAGGCCAGTGCCGTGCGCTACGCGCCGGCCGGTGACGGCGCGTTCCGGATCTGCGGTTCGGCCGCCTCCGGCCATTCCGATCAGCAGGCCGCCGCGCGCGTGGTCGCCGCGCTCGGCGGCGCGCGCATCGCTCATCTCGACAGCCAGGCGAAGTACGCGGTCGTCGCCCGTGGCCAGGCGGACTGCTACCTGCGCGTGCCGCTTCGCGCCGAGGATCGCGAATACATCTGGGACCATGCCCCGGGCGAGATCATCGCCGTCGAGGCCGGGGCCATCGTCAGCGACATCCGCGGCCGGGCCTTCGACTTTGGCGTCGGCGAGCGGCTGGAGCGCAATGGCGGCATCCTGTGCGCCGCGCCAGCATGGCATCCGCGGATCCTGAAGGCCATCGCGGAGGACCCGCAGATCACCGCGCTGCTACGCGCCCGCGAGCGGTAGGTCCGCGGCGAAGTCCGGACCATCGAGGATCTTGCCCGGATTCAGGATCCCCGCCGGGTCGAACGCGTGCTTGACCTCGCGCAACGCCGCGACCACGTCGTGACCGAGCACGGCTTCCAGATAGCGCCCGCGCATCCGTCCGTCTCCGTGCTTGCACGTGAACGTGCCGCCCAGGCGCACGGCGATCGCCGCCACCCCGTCGAGCAGTCGCTGGTAGCGGCACAGGGCGGCGGGGGATTGCAGCGGCAGCAGCGGACGGATGTGCAGCGAGCCCATGCCGACCGGTCCGTAGGCGAAGTGATCGAGGCCCTCGGCATCCAGCAGCGCGCACACCTCGCGATGGAACGCCGGCAGATCGCCAACCGCGACGGCCGCATCCTCGATACCGGTCAGCGCGCGCAGGCCGCCCGGCGCCCCCATCAGCATGCCGAGCGCGGCACGACGCAGCGCCCACACGCGCTCGATCCCGCCGGCGTCGGCAACCGGGCTCGCACGCCCGGGGAACGCCTCGCAGAGCCGGCGCGCGCGCCGCTCGACACCCGCCTCGTCGTCACCGGCATACTCGACCAGCAACACCGCGGCCGGATCACCCAGCAACCAGAAGCGGTTGCGCCGCTGCGCCGGATCCGACGCGGCCACTTCGAGGATGGCGCGGTCCAGCATCTCCAGCGCCGACGGGCCGGTCTCGCGGATCGGTGCGACCGCCCGCAGCGCCGCCTCGACGCTGTCGAAATGCAGGCAGCACAGGCGCACCGTCGCGGGCGTTTCGATGAGACCGAGTGTCGCCTCGGTGACGATCGCGAGCGTGCCCTCCGCGCCGCACAGCAACGGGGCGAGGTTGAACGGCTGCCCGGATCCTGCGACGCGCTGGCCACGCAGCACGTCGAGGGCATACCCGGCGTTGCTGGTGACGCCGCGCACCGACGGGAAGCCGCGCCCGATCGCCGCATCGTATCGCCGCAGGATGTCGCACGTCGTCGCAAGCAGCCGGTCGCCCGCGCCATGTCCGGCGGCCAGGTCGGCAATCGCCGCCGCTTCGTTGGCGCGAAGCCGATGCACGCCGCCGGCGCTGGTGACGATCTCGAGTTCGACGACGTGATCGCGTGTCGTGCCGCGACTGACCGCATGCAGTCCCCAGGCGTTGTTGCCAATCATGCCGCCCACCTGACAGCGGTCGGTGGTCGACGGATCGGGCGCGAACAACAGGCCGTGCGGCGCGAGATCACGGTTCAACGCATCGCGAACCACGCCCGGCCGGACCGTGACCCGACGCCGACCGGTATCGATGGCGAGCACGCTCGCCATGTGCGCGCCGACGTCGACGACGATCGCATCGCCGACCGGCACGCACTGGCCGGCGAGGCTGGTCCCGCCCGCCCGCGGCACGACGGCGATGCCGCGGGCAGCGGCGATCGTCAGCAGGGCCGAGACGTCGTCGCGATCGCGCGGCCGCACGACCACCAGCGGCCGGCGCACATAGGGCGAGGCGTCGCGCGAGTGCGCGTCGAGGGCGGCGACGTCGGCGAGCACGTCGCCGGCGAGCTCGGCGCGGAACAGCGCGGCGAGCGCGCCTGCGTGCCGTTCGTTGCGGGACAAGGATGGTTTGCCGGTGAAGGGATTGCGCGCCACGTTACCGCAGCGTCGACATCGCTGTCATCCGCCCGCGCCGCGAGCCGGGCGCGGTTGCACTGCGGGCGGCTCAGGCGGCAGGCTGCTCGGCGACGCGGCGATGATGGTCGAGGAACGCGCGCGACCCGTCCTTGCCCATGTAGCGGGCGAGAAGGCGCGGTTCGGTCCGGCGCAGATCGACCATGACCAGGCCATCGATGGCGTTGCCGAACTGATCATCGACGTTGAAGCCGAGGAAGCGCCCGCCCATCTTGACGTAATGACGGACCAGCACCGGCGTCCCCTTGCCGTCGGGCTCGATGTTGGCGATCACGTCGTCGACCGCATCGAGACCGGTGAACAGCTCCAGGTCGATGCTTCGCAACAGCGATCGCCAGGGCGCCCGGAACGGGTTGCGCGGCCGGACGTCGCGCGCATAGTCGGCCTCGAGATGCGTGCGCTTGAGATAATCGACCAGCAGCGCCCGCGACAGCGGCTGGTAGTCATTACTGATGCTGACCGGCCCGTACAGCACCGGGTATTGCGGGTGACGCACCACGTACTCGCCGATGCCTCGCCACAGCAGCAAAAGCGGCGTGAAGCTGCGCTGGTACTCGGCGCGGACGAACGATCGGCCCATCTCCAGCGCCGGCTGCAGCTCGGCAATCACGCGGCGGCGATAGTTGAACAGCGAATGCGTATAGAGCCCGCGAAGACCGAACCGCGCGACGATCTCGTCGGCACGCCCGATGCGGTAGGCGCCAACGACCTCGCCGGCCTTCGGGTTCCAGATGTAGAGGTGCTGGTAGTAGTCGTCGAACAGGTCGATGTCGACGCTGCGACCGGTGCCCTCGCCGGCGCCACGGAAGGTCAGTTCGCGCAGCCGGCCGATCTCCTGCAGCGTCCAGGGGATCTGGCCGCTGGCCGCGTAGACGACGTGGAAGTCATCCGAGACGCACAGGCGCTGCGACGCCGGCAACGCGTCGAACTCGGCGCGCAGCAGTACCTTGTCGACTGGCTCGATGATCGGCTGCTGGTCGGCGGGTGGCGGCGAATCGGTGCTGACCGGCCGCAGCGGCAGCGCGAGCAGGTGGGTGCGCATGCGCAGGAAGGCGGTCGCCTCGGCATCGGAGTCGAAGCGGCGCAACTGATCGGCCGCGATCGGCGAGCCGATGCTGAAACGGATGCGCTGGCCCTTCTTGTTCAGCAGCTCGCGGGCGAGCATCAGCGTGCGCAGGCGCGGATGCACGAGCCCGGCGAGGTGGAAAAGCGCGCTGTTGCGGCCATGTATGAAGATCGGCACGGCCGCGGCACCGGCCCGCCGGGCGATGCTCGCGACCGACGCGTTCCATTCCGGATCGACGATGCCACGCGAGGACAGCTGCAGGCTCGACACCTCGCCCGCCGGAAACACCATCAGCAGGCCGCCATCCTGCACCCAGCGCAGCGCCTCGCGCAGCGGCCGGACGTTCTGACGCGCGGCGCGGCTGCCGCCGAACGGATTGACCTCGATGAACAGGTGGGCCATCTCGGTGAACTGCCTGAGCACGCCGTTGGCGATGATCCGCACGTCATCCCTGAGCGATCTCAGGATGTGCGCCATGATGACGCCCTCGATCGCACCGAACGGATGATTGGCGACGACGACGACCGGCCCGCTGCGGGGGATTCCGGCCAGCTCGCGCGCACTGACCTCGACCTTGACCTCGAATCGGTCGAGCACGTTCTGAAGGAATTCGCGGTCGTCGCGGCCGGCCGCCACCCCCTGATACACCCGATTCAGCCTCGACAGCCCGGTCAGGTCATCGACGAAGGCCGCCAGCGCATTGTCGACGGCCGGCCGGCCCGTGACCTTCAAAAGACCCCTTGTGCTGACCTGACCGCGCTGACTTTGCATGTCGGCTCGTGGCTCTATAAGATTGAATTACCGGGAAAAATACTGCAGTTCTGTGACGCTGCGATGTACCTTACATGACGGTTCGGTGACGTCCGGCCACGCCCCGGCCGCCAATCTACCCGCTTCGTGGCAGGATGGCATCCTTTGCGACCCGACATCCGAGGAGACGGACCCATGTCACGACACAACCCAGGACTCCGCCCGATACTGGCCGCGACCACGACAGTGCTGGTGGCGGTGCTCGGCGGCTGTACGAAGGAGCAGCAGAACCGGCTGCAGCGCGGCCTGCAGAACTGGACCGGCACCGACGGCGTGCTGGACATCTACGCCGGCGAAAAGCTGGTGATGCGCTTCATCAAGATCGACAAGATGACCACCGGCGTCGGCACCCAGGACGGCGGTGCACGCGCCTACCGCTTCGGATACGGCACCGTCGACGAGAACTTCAACTACCTGCCGGACAGCGGCGAGAAGCGGGTCTATTTCGAGATCAGCGACTACTCGACCAGCTACGTCTTCTATGAGAACTACAAGGACTGACGCGTACGAACGCGCCAACGACGATGACCACGACCATCCTTCGCATCGGCACCAACCCGCCCGTCCCCGACGTCGCGACGCCATCCGATGTGTTGTCGGGCACGCCGACGACCCGGCTCCAGAACTACTTCACCTCGAGCGACGAGAAGTTCTTCGCCGGGATCTGGGAGTCGACGGCCGGCAAGTGGCGGGTCACCTACACCGAAGACGAGTTCTGCACGCTGCTGGCGGGCAAGGCCATCCTGCACGGCGACGACGGCAGCCAGCAGACCTTCGTCGCCGGCGACTCGTTCGTCATTGCATCCGGTTTCACCGGCTGCTGGGAGACCGTCGAGCCGGTGCGGAAACTCTACGCGATCTACCAGCGCTGAGGCGGTCGGCGCGTCGACGGGCGCCGACATACGCTGGCGTGGCGGCGGCGAGGGTTAAGATCGAGCCGCAACATGCAAGGGCTGTCCCCGTCGTCACGCGTGTCCATCGGATGAATTGAAGCGATGATGATGCTATCGACAATCCTGACCCGGCTGCTGGCGCTGGCAGTGGCGCTCGGCGTGATCGCCTGGGCGGCGGACCGGCGCCGCAACGATGCGCAGAGCCAGATCGGGCTCTACGTGGCCCATCCGAACCGCCTGCTGATTGCCTGCGGACTGCTGCTGGCGCCATGGCTGCTCGGCAACCTCGTGTGGATGTTCATCGGCTCGACGGTGGCCGCGCCCGGCGGCGGCATGATGCCGATGATGATGGTGATCTCCGCGGTGCTGTCGATCTTCGGTGGACTGGTGCTGGGCCTGTCGGCCTGCTGCCTGCTCGAACCGCCGCAGCATGATGCGCCGCTGAGAATGGCACTGGCGATGGGGGTGGCGGTGGTGATGCTGCTGGCGCCGGTGCCGCTGATGTTCCTGGTCGGTGCCTTCTTCGCCGGTGTGATCTACTTCATCGCCGAGCTGGCAATCCTCGTCATCGCCTATTTCGCCAGCGGCAGTCGTTCGGCCGCGAGCGGATCGGGGGCTCCGGCATCGACAACGGACGCGTCGACCCGCTCACCGGCCACCGCACTGATTCTGGCCTTCGCGCCGACGCTGCTGCTGCTGATCGCGATCACGCTGGCCGCGCTGATGCCGCCGATGAGCGATGCGATCTCGCGCGCGCTGTTCATCGCCGGCTGTGTCGCCACGCTGATCTGCTGCCTGCTCTCCTCCCGGATGCTGTTTTCCCGCCGTACCACCGGCGCAGTCGTCGGTGCCGTCGTGCTGCTGTTGCTCAACGCCTGCATCGCCTTCGGCTTCGGTTTCGCGGCGCTGCTGGTCGGCGCGAGCTTCCGCTAGATGCAATTGGTGCCGTGAGGAAGCCGGCGCAGGGCTTGCACCGTGCGCGTCGCGGCGGAGAGGCTCAGGATCGGGTTGCGACATGCAAGGGGGGACTTCGTCGTCCGTGCGGGCATTGCCACGTCGGTCGGCAGCCGAGGCGATCGCTACGACAAGGCCCTGGACTACAGAATCAATGGCCTGTACAAGGCCGAACCAATCCATCGCCGCGTGCCGTGGAAGACGCGCGAGTCCGTGGAGTTGGCGACCCTGGAATGGGGCTGGTTTACCCACCAGCGGCGGATGGGACCACTCGGCCATATCCCTCTCGCAGAAGCTGAGGCACGCCACCAAAAGCAGTTTAACCGTCAGCCCGCATTGGCGGCGTGACGTAAACCATACAGCCTCCGCGATACCCGGGGCGATTCACAGCATTTCTATCCCGCCCTGTAAGTTGTCGACTTAACTCGGCGGTGCAACAAAAAACCCGTTCCAGCTCGCGCCAAAACGGGTTCGGATTCCTCAACCGCTTTAGCTGCATTTCTATCGCGCCCGCAAGCTGAAAACCTCAAATCGGCGCAGCGCAATTATAGCCTTACAGGAGGCGCAATGCGAGACTAGCGGTCTGGCCGTCGAGGTGCCTTCGCCATTAACCTAGAACGGTTGATCGAACTACTAGGCACCTACGACTGGAAGTATTTGCAGCCTCGCAAAGACCAGTCCAGCCGAGAAATCCAAGTTACCGCTGCTGCCCATGCCGGTGGGAAAAATGATCACTCGGCGATGGGTCTTGCAACTCATTATCCCATCTGGGGAAAATAACCCTCTCAGTATCGTGTTGCCTTTCGGTATTGAACAACACTCCGAGTAATCTCCGAGGCAGGGTACATGGACGAACGTACCGCAACGAACCACGACCAAGAAGCTGCACGGGGCCGACTCCGAGACGTATTTCGATTCCTCAAGCACCTTCAGGAATCTCGATATCCCTGCAAAAAGGCGCTCTCTGAGTATGACGAAGTACTCCGACTGAGTTCGTGGCCAAGTCATCCATCCATACAGATCGGCCGACTGCTCTCGGATGAGTCAGTCGAGTCGACCGCCGACGACGAGCCATTTGAGCCAGCGATTTTCGTTCGGCGCGCAACAGTAACCAGCTGCCCGAAACCACCTGTTAGTCTCGATGGATGGCTCAAGAGCGGATGGGAATCTGTAGAAGCATTTCCACAAGTCATTCCAGCGCGAAACGTCAAAGATCAGCACGGCCAAACAGTAACTGTACAGTTCTCCGAGCTGCCCAACCTAGCTGCTTCGTTCAATGAATGGGTCGAACGTCGTCGCAAATGGGCAGAGGCTGAACGTCCTGCGCGCGCAGCGAGAACAGTCTTTGATCGACTGTATGGCCTGTGGACACGACTCCAACGCGACGGCGATAAGTTTGAACTCATTCTTGCGGATGGCATGCTGCGTTATTCCTCCTGTGGGATTGAGCACCCTATCCTCCTGCAGCATTTGAGTTTGGAGTTTGACCCTGAGACACCCGCGTTTGGCCTCTACGCTGGTACGGAACAATGCGAGCTTTACTCGTCGGTTTTCTTGTTGATCCAAGACTTTCAGCCACAACTAACTCTTTCGTTCCAGCGCCAGATAGAGTCTGATGGAATCTCGCCCCTGGGTGAGCACGATACTGAGAGCTTCCTTAGGCGATTGGTTCAAGGGTTGTTTCAACACGGAGAGTATTTAGACAAACCACCATCGGCGGAACTCTCAACCCACCCGTTGCTGTGGCGCGAGCAATTGATTTTCCTTAGGCCACGCACACTAGGATTAACCCGCTCTCTGGATCAAATTCTGAATGTTCTGCATCAACCGGAATCAAAGATCCCAGACGGATTAGCCCGTATCGTGGGAGTCGAACGTCCGCCTCGACTTCCTGCTGACGACACGGATATGCAAGGACAGTTTGGCAGACCCTCATTCTCCTCGGAGATACTGTTCAGCAAGTCCGCGAATGCTGAGCAGTACGAACTTGCGTCCCGCTTGAAGCGAACAAGATCGGTGTTGGTGCAGGGACCGCCGGGCACCGGTAAAACTCATACAATTGCAAATCTCTTGGGAACACTGCTTGCCCAAGGTAAATCAGTGCTCGTAACCGCCCATACAACAAAGGCACTCCGCGTTCTTCGGGAGCAAATCGACAAGTCGCTCCAACCCCTGTGCTTAAGCGTGCTCGACAGTGACGCGGAAAGTCATGCACAACTCTCTAGTGCAGCACAGAGTATCGCGGATAGGATATCCAGCTCAGACCCAGCGTCTCTCAGGGCTGCAGCATCAGAGAGTCGACGTCGACGACAATACCTGCTGAAGCAGCACGACGACATAACTCGACATATTCGTGATGCCCGATATAGTGAAATTGAAGAAATCGTTATTAGCGGAGGATCGATTTCACCAATTCACGCAGCAAAGCTTGTGCGCGAAGCCCAGAAGGCTGACGGATGGATCCCGCCGCCAATTGCAGCAGAACAACAGTGCCCCCTAAATGCCTCAGAATTCGTCGATCTGTACCGAAGCAATCGATTGATTTCTGCGGAGGACGAACTCTTCCTTCAGGAAGCCAACATCGTAGCCGACAGGCTTCTTGACCCGGCAGGGTTCAAGAGCCTGGTTGCAGCGATGATTGCAGCCGATCATCTCGCGGGCGCTCATGCGCAAAAGATATGGATCGATAGGGGTGATGTCCCTCCTTCGTCGACGGACGTGAAAGGCATTGCGAGAGAACTTAGGGACGCAGCCGCGACTCTCAGCGACACACAGGCGTGGCTACGCGAAGTACTTTATGCAGGGTGGATGGGTGGGCACTATCGCGGAGCGTGGGATGACCTGCTTAGCCAGATTGCTGACACGAATGACACTGCCGGCAAGGCGACTCGCCGTGAACAACAACTACTACTACAGCTCCCTCAAAGCATTTCATCTGGTCAAGCACACTCAGATCTCGCGGAAATAGTCGAACACCTAAAGAAGGGCGGGCGGCTAGGCGTAGTGGATCGAATCACGAAGCGAGCTTGGTTCAAGACAATCGACGCCTGTAGAGTTCGTGGCCACCCCCCCAAAGACCTGGAAGACTTTGAGTCACTTCTCCTGCTTGCGTCCTTGTCTACAAAGCGAGAACAGCTTCGTGAGAGGTGGAGGCGACAAGTTGAAGCGGTCGGTGGCCCAAAGGTATCTTCGCTTGGACAACTTCCTGAGCGAACTGCCGGCGCTTATGTTGAGTCGATCTCACAGAACCTAGGATGGCGAACACGGGTGTGGGAGCCACTCGTCTCCAAGCTTCGCTCCTCCGGCCTAAGGTGGGATGACCTACTGAAGAGAGTTCCTCCCGTCGCGGGCCCAATGGGCGAACTATCTCGCCTACATCGCGCGCTTTCGGCAAAGCTTGTTGCGGCAGTTGAAGCACGGGCTGCGGTCTTGCATAAGCAAGAGCTGTTAAGTCAACTTGACGAGCAGCGACTCTACCTGTCAGCCATACCGTCTAGTCGACTGGCCCAGTCACTCCTAAGGGCAGCTGAGACAAAAAACGTCGAAGCCTACGAAAGGACGTTTTCCGTCGTCACGAGATTGCAGGGTCTAAGACCCATTCTCGATCAGCGACAAGAATTATTGGAGAGGTTGAGGGCAGTGGCCCCCCATTGGGCGGCCAAGATCGAGCGCCGCGAATCTCCCCATGATGCTGACACCCCGCCGGGCGACCCCACAAAGGCATGGGAGTGGGCGGCTATCCGCAGCGAACTCGAAAGACGCTCCACCCTATCAATTCCCGACCTACAAGATAGGCTTGCCAAGCTCGTCACCGAGCTGCAAACGAATGCGGCCGAGATAATCGAATCAGAGGCATGGGCAGCACAGTGTGAAAGGGTTGGATTGACCGAACGTCAAGCGTTGCTCGGGTACGTTCAAGTAATCAAGAAGATTGGCAAAGGACACGGCAAAATTGCAGCGAAGCTTCTGCCTGAAGCTCGCCGACTCCTCGCGAGGGCACGAACCTCTGTGCCAGTATGGATAATGCCTTTGAGTCGCGTGTACGAGAGCTTTGAGCCCAGCGAGACGAGGTTCAATGTGGTAATCATCGACGAGGCCAGTCAAAGCGATGTCACTGCGCTGGCAGCACTTTTTTTGGGTGACGAGCATGTTGTGGTTGGTGACAAGGATCAGGTCACACCAGATGCAGTTGGTCAGGAGGTCGACAATGTCCAAACGCTCATAGGCCAGTTTCTGCGGGACGTTCCCAACAGCGCTCTCTACGATGGTCAGACGTCGATCTACGACCTTGCTGAGCAGAGCTTTGGGGGAGTAGTGGCACTGAAGGAGCATTTTCGGTGTGTGCCAGAAATCATTCAGTTCTCCAATGCGCTCTCATATAACAACGCAATTCGCCCCCTTCGTGATGCGACATCATCCCCAATACGGCCGGGTGTTGTATCTCATCGCGTCACTGGACACCGCGATGCGAAGGGCAAGACAAATACGGTAGAAGCAGAAGAGATTGTTTCCCTGATTTGCGCTTGCATTGACCATGACATTGCTTCGCGAAACGAATACGGCGCCCCAACCTCAATTGGGGCCATTTCGCTTCTAGGCGATGAGCAGGCTTTCCTTATTGAGACCTTACTCAGGCAAAAGCTTCCGCCGGATGTCTATGCGAAGCATAGGCTATTGTGCGGGAATGCTGCCCAGTTTCAGGGCGACGAAAGAGACGTCGTTTTTCTGTCTTTGGTAGACGGTCCACCAGACAATGGAATGCTGCCATTGCGCGATGCTGGCCCGAGAGACATCTACAAGAAGCGCTTTAACGTTGCAGTGAGTCGCGCGCGCAATCAGTTGTGGGTGGTTCACTCGTTAGACCCCATGAATCACCTTAAGGGGGGTGATCTTCGGCGTCGACTGATCTTGCACGCACGTGACCCACAGGCACTGATGCGAGAGATCAACGCGGGCAATATTCGAGTCGAATCAGAGTTCGAGCGACAGGTTCTCGAGCGCCTAGTCAACGAAGGCTTTAAGGTTCATGCGCAGTGGCCGGTTGGTGCTTTTCGCATTGACCTTGTCGTAGAAGGGGACGCAAGAAAGCTGGCGGTAGAGTGCGACGGTGAGCGATGGCACACGGGAGAGCAATTGCAGAAAGATATGGAACGACAGGCGATCCTGGAGCGACTAGGATGGGTTTTCTGCCGAATACGCGGAAGCCAGTACTTTAGGGACCCAACCAAGGCGATGGCTCCCGTCTTTGACAAGCTTCGCGAACTTGGGATAGAGCGTAAGGGTATTGCGAAGCAGGCATGCACCTCCGAGCCTACCGAGATTGTCGCGCAGCTTCGTCATAGGGCACAGGAGATCAGGAACAGTTGGGTAACCTGAAGAACCCACGAAAGATCCGAGATTGCGGAAGCAACCGATTTTTCGACGATTTCTTTCTCCCTCGAAATGGCGTGTCGCCGTGGTCTTTTCGATTGGTTGGAGGCGCGATGATGTTTGCTCGATCCCTTGTTCCTCAATTGATGAGCGTATGGCCGTCGACGTCCCCCCGCATTCAGTAGCACGTGGCATTAGAGCACATTGGACACTGTAACAGCCCTTTCGGCCAGTTGCTTCGCATAGGCCGACGGGGTCAATCCGCCAAGCGCCTTCTTCGGGCGCGCCTCGTTGTACTCCTTGCGCCAGCTCTCAATCACGGCACGCGCGTGCTGCAGGCTGGTAAACCAATGCTCATTGAGGCATTCATCGCGTAACCGTCCGTTGAAGGTTCCGACTTGTAGCTATTTCGCTGGCGGATACCACAGTTCGATCCGTCCTGGCGCTGAAGCGTCCGCCGCCACGGCGGTTGCCGACGGCCTGTATACCTTGGCGATGTAGGGCGGCTTGTGAGCATCAATGAAGTCGCGGACTTTCGGCTCAGTCGCCACGAATGCTGCAGCCAGTTCCGGAAATGGCGCGTGCCCAACAATCACCAGCAGCGCGACGTTGTTTTCGACGACTGCGTTCTTCTCGTTCGGCTTGTAGCGAATCCGGCCGTCATGCGTAACGGCAACCCACCCCCTCTTGCCGATCTCGCGCAGCCACACTTCATCGGGCGTGTCGTGTTGAAAATGATCGGCGTGCCGTTCCACTAACAAGCCGCCGGCGCGCAGAATCTCGGGAAATCTCTTGCCGAGGTCCCGATCGGTGAAATAGACCAGGCTCACGCAGCCCGCTCGTAGAGCACGGCCTCCTCAATCTCGTCGACAGAGAGATCATAGTCCGCGGCGAGTTCGTCCACGGTCTCGCCAGAGTCGATGCGCTCAGCAATCGCGCTCGTCGTAACTCCGCGCTTGGCGATGACCGGCCGACCGAAAGCCACCTTTGCATCGATGGCAATGGGGCGTGCCGCAGAAAAGGTTTCGGCGGTGGCGGGGTAGAGCTTGACCGGGAATTGCCAGTTGTCCCATTCGACTCGCGCCAAGTGTTCGTTGAACATCCTGCGCATCGCTACTTGACCGGAAGCCGACAGTTCAATCAGTTCACCATAGTGGGCAAGCAGCAGCTTGCCAGCATCGGTCCGCAGTTCCGGGCTCAGCAGCAGACGGTCAACCCTAAGCGACTTTTGGGCGTACTGGATGGACCTGCGCAGCGCATCCATTTTCACCCCGTGATCCGTGCGCAGCGAACGCAGCACATGCGCCTCGATCAGGTTCCAGAACGACAGCATGGGCGGGGGGTTGCTGGCCGGACAGATCAAGGGCATGAAGTGAGCTGGCCCTCTCCCCGTCGGGTAAGGGCGGCCGATGACCCACGAGCGCAACGTAGCAGGCGCCACTTTCAGGTAGCGGGCAGCCTCGGCCAGGGTATAGGCCGGTTGGTCGCGGATGTCGTCTTTTCTGGCCACGTCGAAAGCCGTGCTCGATGCGTCTGGGGAACCGGCGACTATTGTACTCCCGTTGAACTGACAGGTGGATTTGTCGGCAAACCTACACCAGAGGATGCAGGCGCGGTGATGTCGGCGCAGCCTTAATGCAAACTGCGTCTGCCGTGGCCCAAAGCTGTGCTTCGATGCCGAGTGGTGCTGCAGTGGATTGCTTGCCGTTGGAGCGCGCCACCGATACACCTCGCTGCGTAGGATGACTCGGTGCGACGGCAGCGATCCATGCTGCACGACGCCGCGTGACCGCTCCGAATTGACCGGAAGGACGAGAAAAAGTGAGGGGCTAAATGTGGGGCGAGATCAAAAGCCAATGATGATTATCCTTTTCTTTCATCAGCTTACCTACAGAGTCTGGCGGAGAGGGGGAGATTCGAACTCCCGATGCGCTATTCACGCATGCCGCATTTCGAGTGCGGTGCATTCAACCGCTCTGCCACCTCTCCGGGGAGGCGCAGTTTATCGGCTGGGGGCGCCAATCTCAACCGGGGATGTGTTTGATTTGACGGCGGCTGCCGGCGATCTCTCGTGTCGCCGGCCGCCGCGCGAAGGCCGGGCCGGCGCTCAGAAAAGCGACAGTTGGTCGGTGTCCGGCGCCGGCGGCCGGAACAGCGACGATGTCGGTTTCGGATCGTCGCGATTCAGTCCGAGCCGCTCGCAGGCGAGCCTGAAGCGGCGCGCGATCAGCGTCGCGAAATGGCCGGTGCCGACCTGGCGGGTGGCGAAGTCCGCGCGATAGTCACGCCCGCCGCGCAGTTCGCGGATGATGCTCATCACGTGCGCCGCCTTCAGCGGGTAATGCGTCTGCAGCCAGTCGCGAAACATCTCGCTGATCTCCAGTGGCAGCCGGATCATCACGTAGCCGGCGTAACGCGCACCGGCCCCGGCCGCCTGCTCGAGGACGCGCTCCATCTCGCTGTCGTTGAGGGCGGGAATGACCGGCGCGAACATCACCCCGACCGGTATGCCGGCGTCGCTCAGCCGCCGCACCGCCTCGACCCGGCGGCGCGGCGCCGTCGCGCGGGGTTCCATCCGCCGGGCGAGCCCGTGGTCGAGCGTCGTGATCGAGACGAACACGTGCGCGAGCCCCTTCTGCGCCATCGGCGCGAGCAGGTCGATGTCGCGCTCGACCAGTGAGGACTTGGTTACGATGCCGACCGGGTGGTCGCATTCGGCCAGCACCGACAGGATCTGCCGCGTGATGCCACGCGAGCGCTCGATCGGCTGATACGGATCGGTGTTGGCGCCGAGCGCAATCATCCCGGCGCGGTAGCCCGGCTTCGCCAGCTCGGCGCGCAGGCACTCGGCGGCGTTGACCTTCGCGAACAGCCGGCTCTCGAAATCGATGCCCGGCGACAGGTCGAGATAGGCGTGCGTCGGGCGCGCGTAGCAGTAGGTGCACCCGTGCTCGCAGCCGCGGTACGGGTTGATGGAGGCGTCGAACGGGATGTCCGGCGAGTCGTTGTGCGAGATGATGCTGCGGGCCCGCTCGTCCTTCACCCGCGTCCTCAGCGGCGGTGGCGGCTCCTCGTCGCTGCCCCAGCCGTCGTCGAAATCCTCGCGGGTCGTATCGAGATAGCGTGCGTCGGGGCTGGCGGTCGCGCCGCGTCCCCTGCGCGGATGGCCGCGCCCGCCCATCAGTGCAGCCGCATGGCGCTGCGCTGCGCCTCGACCATCCGGCCGCGGATGTCGTCGGCATCATCGGCCTCGGGGCTCGCCTTCAGGTAGCGGGCGAAATCGTCGACCGCCAGGCCGAAGCAACCCAGTCGCGCATAGACGATGCCGCGGTCACGGATGCTCTCGTTGTCAGCGGGGCGCAGGCACAGCATGTGCTCGATCACCGCCAGCGACTTCAGGTCGTCGCCATTCTGCAGGTGGATCGCCTTCAGGTTGCGCAGCATCCGGTGCAGGATCTCCTTGCGCGGTGCGGCCTCGAGGTACTGCGCCAGTTCGAACTGTCCGCTGGTCCGGCTGGGCTGCACGACGCCGAGCAGCCGCAGTTCCAGGTCCTCCTTGCCGAGCGACATGCCGCCGGAATACGGATCGAGCACGATCTCCCCGTTGTCGACCGACAGCTTGACCAGGAAGTGACCGGGGAACGACACGCCCTGCATCGCCAGACCGAGCCGCCAGCACACCTCGAGGTACAGGATCGACAGCGAGATCGGGATGCCGAGCCGCCGATCGAGCACGTCGTTCAAGTAGCTGTTGCGGGGGTCGTAGTACTCGTCGGCGTTGCCGCTGAACTTGAGATCGGCGTACAGGTGCCGGTTGATCGCGCGCAGCGTATCCTCGACGCCGGCGTCCGGCGCGAGGCCGCCATGCACGTGCTCGGCGATCGCGTCGAGCTCGCGAAGATAGTGATCGACATCGACGGCCGGGTACTGGATGCGCGCGACCTCGAGCGCCGCTCGCGCCAGGTCGACCGCCTCGTCGGCCACCGCCACCAGTTCGCGGAAGCGTTGTGAAACTGCACCAATCATCTCGTCCGTCGCACTCCGTGTTGGGGCGGCCCGCATGACAAACCTGCCTGCTTTCGCTAGCCTTGCGGCACGATGCAAGACCTCGAAGCCCATTTCGCCGGCCTGCAGACACTGGATGCCATTCTACTCGTTCTGTGCCTGCTGCTGCTGGCGGTGCTCTGGCTGCTGTTTCGCCCCCGGGTGTCGGCCGCGGAGCGCGAGCAGCTGGTCCGGTTCGACACCCGGCTCGACGACCAGTTGCGCCGCATGGAATCGCTCGATGCACGCCTCGATGACCTGATCGCCGAACAGCTGCGCGGCACTGGCGAGCTGAAGGGCGACGTCGTCGAACGATTCGAGCGGCTGCGCCACGGCGTCGCCGAGACGCTGGCCGATGGCCGCACCCACACCACCCGGACGCTGATGGATCTGCGCGAGGAACTGCGCGCGCACCTCGGCGAGCACCGCACCCGCTTCGAACAGCGCCAGCTCGAGACCAGCCAGGGCCTCGGCGAGGCGCTGAACAGGGCGATGGCGGGCCTGCAGCAGCAGGTGGCCGCGGCGCTGCAGCGCTCGGCCGAGGAGCTGGGCAAGCGCGTCGAGGGGCTGACCCAGAGCACCGACAAGCGGCTGCAGGAGATCAGCGGCCAGGTCGACAAGCGGCTGTCGGAGGGCTTCGAGAAGACCACCGCGACCTTCACCGACGTCATCAAGCGGCTGGCGATCATCGACGAGGCGCAGAAGCGCATCACCGAGCTGTCGAGCAGCGTCGTCAGCCTCCAGGAGGTGTTGTCCGACAAGCGCGCCCGCGGCGCGTTCGGCGAGGTGCAGCTCGCCGCGCTGGTGCGCAACGTCATGCCGGAGGGCAACTTCGCGCTCCAGTACACGCTGCCGAACGATCGCATCGCCGACTGCGTGCTGTTCCTGCCGGCGCCGACCGGCATGGTGCCGATCGACGCGAAGTTCCCGCTCGAGGCCTATCGCCGGCTGATGGATGCATCGCTCGGCGACGCCGAGCGCAAACTGGTCGAACGCCAGTTCAAGGGCGACATCCGCAAGCACATCCACGACATCGCCGAGCGCTACATCATTCCCGGCACGACCGCCGACGGCGCCGTGATGTTCATCCCCGCCGAGGCGGTCTTCGCCGAGATCCAGGCGCATCACCCGGAACTGGTCGACGAGGCCCATGCCGCGCGCGTCTGGCTGGTCTCGCCGACGACGCTGTGGGCGGTGCTGAACACCGCGCGTGCCGTGCTGAAGGACGCCGCGACCCGCGAGCAGGTCAACATCATCCAGGAGCACCTCGGCCACCTCGCCAGGGACTTCGACCGCTTCAAGGAGCGGATGGACGCCCTCTCCCGCCACATCGCCCAGGCCCACGAGGACGTACAGAAGGTGAACACCTCGGCCAGGAAGATCAGCGAACGCTTCGCCCAGATCGAGCGGGTGGAGCTCGAGGGGCCGGCGCAGGCCGAACCGGCCCTGCTGCCCGAGGGCGAGGACCGCGGTTCAGCTGCCGGTTAGGCAGCGAGGGGAACAATACTTGCTTCAGCCCGGACTGAAGCATCACATGAGCAGAGCCCGCAGCGCCCCGAACGAACCGTCGACCCGCCACCGGCAGGCCATCCCCGCGGACGGCCGGCACTGACATGAAGCAACTTCGCGCCCTCATCTTCGACATGGACGGCACCCTCGCGGACACCGAGGAGATCCACCGTCTGGCCTTCAATGCGGCGTTCTACGACTTCGGACTCGACTGGGAGTGGACGCCGGAGCTGTACGAGGAACTGCTGGCCATCTCCGGTGGCCGCGAGCGTATCGCCCACTACGCGGCCCTGCGCGAACTCCATCCCGACCGCAGCACCCTCGCGGAATTCGCCGCCGACGTCCACCGCGTCAAGACCGGCCACTATGCGCGGATGCTGGTGGCCGGCCGCATCCAGCTGCGCGTCGGCGTCGCGCGGCTGCTGCGCGAGGCGCATGCGCAGAAGCTGCGGCTCGCGATCGCCACGAGCTCGGCCTACTCCAACGTCAAGACGCTGCTGGACATCAATCTCGGCGCAGACTGGCGCTCGATGTTCGAGGTCGTCGCCAGCTGCAACGTCATCGAGCAGAAGAAGCCCTCACCGGCGGTCTACCAGTACGTGCTGCGGCAGATGGAACTCGACCCGGCCGAGTGCATCGCCTTCGAGGACACGGTCAACGGCCTGCGGGCGGCGAACGCGGCCGGCATCCGGACGGTCGTGACCACGCACTACTTCACCCGCAACCACCGCTTTCCCGGCGCGGCGCTGATCGTCAATCACCTCGGCGAGCCCGACCGCCCGTTCAAGCGCGCGGGCGGCGTCGAACCGGACGTCAGCTACGTCACGCTGAACCTGCTGAAGGAGATCGTCCAGAGCGGCAGCCGCAGCGGCCGCACGACGCGCTTTCGCTCACCGTGCGCGGCGTCCGCGAGCGCAGTCTGACGCCGGCGATTGTCGCCAGCAGCCGACGGCGAGGCGCCCGCCCTTACCAGCGACAGCCATCCACGCCGTAAAAGGGCCCCCAGAACGGGTCCCAGAATCCATACGGATACAGGCCCGGGTGGCGCCAGCCGAAGCCGGGGGAGTACGGCCCCCACAGACCGGGGAACCGGTAGCGGGCATACGGGAACCCACCCCAGTAGCCGTAGCGGCAACCGAAGCCATCCGCGCGAGCGAGACGGCGCGGCCAGAGGTAGGCCTCGGTGACCGCGACCACCGGCAGCGTCAGCGACTGCTCGCCGACCTTGCCCGGTTCGGCCCCCGCCAGCGTGCCGGTCACCGTCACCATCCGGTCCCTGGCGTAGATCTGCGGGTCCAGGAACCCGGCCTTTCGCGCGAGGAAGCGCCCGGCGCTGCGATCCTCGCGGTAAGGTTCACCGAAGGCATCGAGCCGCATGGACACGATCTCCAGCCACGTCTCGTTGTCGCGATTCTCGACCCGCGCGATCGCGCCGCCCCAGCGCACCGCCCGCCCGCGGTAGACCTCGGGGTCGGCAACCACCGCCGCGAGCGTCGGGGCGCCGGCGATCGGCGTCGAGATGGTTTTCGGCACGTTGCTGGCACAGCCGGCCAGCAGCCAGCTCAGCACGGCGAGGGTGGCGAACCGCGGTGTCTTCATGGTGCGTTCGACCTCGATGATGGCAGGAAGGTTCGACGGCGACGATGCGCGCGGCCGCCATGATTGCGCAACGCCTGCGCCCTGTTATTGTAGTCGCCCGACCCTACCCCCCACTGAACGAAGGCGGAGTGACCAATCCATGAAGCGCTGGTATTGCGTGATCTGCGGATTCATCTACGACGAGGCCCTCGGCCTGCCCGAGGAAGGCATCGCACCCGGCACCAAGTGGGAGGACGTGCCGGAGGACTGGGCCTGCCCGGACTGCCACGCCAGCAAATCGGATTTCGAAATGGTCGAGATGGAAGGCTGATCGGGGCTGCCCGGCGCATCGCGCCGGGCAACGGTCGATTCGTTGGCGGCGGCCTACTTCAGCACCAGAAACGCCGCGCCATTGCCCCGACGCACCCCGACGAGCAGCTGCCGTGCCTTGCCGTCGACCTTGCGCAGGAAATCGCTGACGTCCCGGACCGCCTGCCTGTCGACGGAGGTGATGAGGTCGCCGGGCCGCAGACCGCTTCGCCACGGACGGCTGCCGCGCTCGACGTCGGCGACGAAGGCGCCGCGCTCGCCCTGGTATTCGGGCACGCCGTCCGGCACGTCCGAGAACGTCGCGCCGGCCAGCACCGGGCTGCGCGCGCTCGGCTGCGGCGTCGCTGGCTCGGCGGCCTCGCCACCGCGCTGGGCGGTGGCGTCACCACGATCGCCGACGACGATGCCGACCTGCCGTCGGGTCCCCTCGCGAACGACATCCATCGTCATGCGCTCGCCGGCGCGCGTCAGGCCGATCTGGTTGCGAACGTCGAAGCCGTTGGTGACCGGGCGACCATTGACGCCGACGATGACATCGCCCTGCCGCAGACCACCACGGTCGGCGGGCGAGCCGGCGGCCACCGAGGCGACCACCGCACCGACGGTCTCGTCGATGCCGAATGCCTGCGCCAGCTCCGGGTTCAGGTCCTGCAGCTCTACGCCGAGGAATCCGCGCTTGACCTCGCCGTACTTCACCAGCTGATCGACCACCTGGCGGACATTGTTCGCCGGGATCGCAAAGCCGATGCCGACGTTGCCGCCGCTCTGCGAGTAGATCGCGGTGTTGATGCCGATGAGCTCGCCGCGCAGATTGACCAGCGCGCCACCGGAGTTGCCCGGATTGATCGAAGCGTCGGTCTGGATGTAATCCTCGTACTCGCCGATGCCGAGCCCGCTGCGGGCGAGCGCGCTGATGATGCCGGAGGTCACCGTCTGGCCGAGGCCGAAGGGATTGCCGATCGCCACCGCGAAGTCACCGACGCGCAGGGCGTTGGAGTCCGCGATCGGCAGCGCGGTGAGGTTCTTCGACGCGATGCGGATGACGGCGACGTCGGTGTCCGGGTCGGTGCCGACGAGTTCGGCCTCCAGCACGCGCCCGTCACGCAGCTTGACCTTGATCTGGTCGGCGTTGGCGATCACGTGGTTGTTAGTGACCACCAGGCCCCGCTGCGCGTCGATGATGACGCCGGAGCCGAGCGCCTGCGTCTTGCGCTCGGGCAGCTGGTCGGGGATGTTGAAGAAGCGGCGGAAGAACGGGTCGTTGAACAGCGGGTTCAGGCGCATCTGCACGTGACCCTCGGTCGCGATGTTGACGACCGCCGGCGTCGCGCGCTCGATCATCGGCGCGAGCGACGGCATCGCCTGACCGTCGACGATGGCCGGCAGCCCCGCCTCGCTGCGCGGCGCCACGCCGAGCATCGTCGCCGACAGCAGGCCAGCGACCAGCAGCGAAACGCCCGCCGGCATTGCCTGACCCGTGCCGTGCCGGTGCCCCGGCGCCCTGATCCCGTCGAAACTGCGCATCATCCCGTCTCCCTCCCGAAGTGGTTCGATCGTGGCTTGCCGCCCGGGTGCTCAGAGCCCGCCGGCGGGACAAAAGTTCACGGCACCCCGCGGCGACGTCCGGGCGAATGCACGCGGGCGGAGTCGCCTCCGCCCGCGCAACGGGGCCGTGGTGGTACCGGCACTATTGAACCGCGATGCGACGCGGCTGCTGCTTCTCGTGCTTCGGGATCACGATCTCGAGCACGCCGTCGCGGCTCTTCGCCTGGATCTGATCGGCATTGGCCGTGTCGGGCAGGCTGAAGCGGCGATAGAAGGTGCCACGCGCACGCTCGACGCGGCGGTAGCCATTCTTCTCCTCGGTGCTCTCGCTCTTGCGCTCACCCTTGACGGTCAGCACGCCCTTGTCCATCGTGATCTCGATGTCCTCGACCTTGACGCCGGGCAGGTCGGCAAGGATGACGAAGCGATTGTCTTCCTCCTTGATGTCGACCGCGGGCGCCCAGCTGCTGGTGACCACCCGTGAGTTGTCGCCGTCGCGCTCGCCGTAGGGCGCCTCGAGCAGCCGGTTGAGTTCGTCGCGGACCTGGTTGAACGCGTCCCAGGGCTGATAGCGGATGATTGCCATGTGTCTTGTCTCCTGTGGGTTTGGGGTTGCGCGACCATCGCGCGATGACCGGTAGTTGGGGACGTCCGGGACCGGCTTCAAGGGGGGCGAGCGCGGGAGATTCGCGGAACTGACCCGGATCAGGACTTTGAAGCTGACCGCACATTTGCGCCCCCGGGGTGTCCATTTCGACGCAGATTCGGACACTTGCACGCCTGCCCGGGTTTGCCTTGGGCGGGGGCTGGCAGTACCATTTCAGCCCGTTTTTTGCATCGCGCAAATCCAGGTTTCCCCAGGCCCTGCCCATGAATGATCGACGTGCCGTCCCCGGCCCGAGCCTGACGCTCGGCGTGCCCGGTTTTGTCTACGCAGACCTGTACCGCCCCGCGCGGCTGGCCGACCTGCTGGCCATCTTCGACGACGGCGTCAGGGCGCACGACCCGGCGTTGCACAGGGACTTCGCCGCGTACCGGGCCAGCCAGGGCGAAGGCATGACGCCGGAGGCGATCTCCGAGCTGCTGGTGCGGATGGCGCCGCAGGTCGGCAGCTTTGTCGCCCGGCTGTTCAACGTCAGCGGCGAGCGCGACCGGCAGATCACCGACATCTGCGAGGAGATAGACACGGTGTTCGCCTTCCGCGCCGAAGTGGTGATGAAGGCCGAATCGAAACTCAAGGGCGTCGACCCGGCCAGCCTCGACCTGGCGCGCATCGACAGCCAGATTGCAGTGCTGAAGCGGGCGCTGTTCCCGACCGCAGTGAACGACCGCGACGAAGAGCGCGCCATCGCCCGTGTCGGCGCGCCGCTGGCACGACTGCAAACCCATTTCGAACTCACCGCGAAGGGCAAGCCCAGCGACTATGCGAACGCCGCTGCCGATGTCGCCGCGCTGCGCCGCGCGCTGGCCACGGCCGCGGATGCATCGGGCCTGTTTGCCGAGACAGTCGACGCCGCCGATGACGCCGCCTTCGTCAGCGCCCTGCTCGACCCGCTGTACCGATGGTGCCTCGCCGGGCTCCAGCTCCCGGCACGCAGGGAGGCGGTCCGCCACTGGATGAGCTTCAAGTCGCCGGCAAGAACCGACTGGGATCAGCTGGTGCCGGTGGAAACCGAGGATCGCGCCGGCTACAGCGTGCTGAAGGGCCCGCACCACCATCGCCGCCGTCGCGATGGCTTTCACCTGACCGACACCCGGGCGACACGGCGCGAGGCCCTCTACGAGGTCGACCACTGCATCTACTGCCACGACCGCGACACCGACTCCTGCTCGAAGGGCATGCGGCAGAAGAAGGACAACAGCTACAAGGTCAACGCGCTCGGCGTCACCGTCACCGGCTGCCCGCTGGAGGAGAAGATCTCCGAGATGCACCTGTTGAAGCGGCGCGGCGACAACATCGGCGCGCTGGCCCTGGTGATCATCGACAACCCGATGTGCCCCGGTACCGGTCATCGCATCTGCAACGACTGCATGAAGGGCTGCATCTACCAGAAGACCGAGCCGGTCAATATCCCGCAGATAGAGACCAACACGCTGACCGACGTGCTGTTCATGCCGTGGGGCTTCGAAATCTACTCGTTCCTGACGCGCTGGAATCCGCTCAACGTCAAGCGCCCTCACGCTCTGCCTTACAACGGCAAGAACGTGCTGGTCGCCGGCATGGGTCCTGCGGGCTATACGCTCTCGCACTATCTGCTGAACGAGGGCTTTGGCGTCGTCGGCATCGACGGGCTGAAGATCGAGCCGCTCCCGACCGAACTGGTCGGTGACGCGCACACCCCACCGCGCCCTGTCCATGACTTCAATGAACTGTACGAGGACCTCGACAAGCGCATCCTGATGGGCTTCGGCGGCGTCGCCGAGTACGGCATCACGGTGCGCTGGGACAAGAACTTCCTCAAGGTCATCTATCTGACGCTGGCCCGCCGCAACACCTTCCGCGTCTATGGCGGCGTACGTTTCGGCGGCACGCTGAACATCGACGACGCCTGGGAGCTGGGCTTCGACCATATCGCCATCGCCAGCGGCGCCGGCAAACCGACCGTCATCGGACTGAAGAACAACCTGATCCGCGGCATCCGCAAGGCTTCCGATTTCCTGATGGCATTGCAGCTGACCGGCGCGGCGAAGATGTCGTCGATGGCCAACCTGCAGGTGCGCCTGCCGGCCGGCGTGATCGGCGGCGGCCTGACCGCGATCGACACCGCCACCGAGCTGATGGCCTACTACCCGGTCCAGGTCGAGAAGATCCTCGAGCGCCACGAAACACTGTGCGCCGAACTCGGTGAGGCAAACGTCATGGCCCGCTTCGACGCCGAGGAGAAGGCAATCCTCGAAGAGTTCCTGACCCATGGTCGCGCGATCCGCGCCGAGCGGGCGCGCGCGACGGCAGCCGGTGAACTGCCGAACTTCCAGCCGCTGCTGGAGAGCTGGGGCGGCGTCACGCAGTTCTACCGCAAGGGCCTCAAGGACGCGCCGGCCTACCGCCAGAACCACGAGGAAGTCCACAAGGGTCTCGAGGAAGGCATCGGCTTCGCCGAGGGCATGGACCCGCGCGAGGCGCTCGCCGACGAACATGGCCACCTTCGCGCCGTGCGCTTCAAGAAGTACACGCTCGTGGATGGAAAGTGGGTCGACGCCGGTGAGCAGCCCGAGGTCGCGTTGCGCAGCCTGTTCGTCGCCGCTGGCACCGCGCCGAACACGATCTACCAGACCGAGTATCCGAATACCTTCGAGATGGATGGCAAGTTCTACCAGCGCTGCGAGCCGCAGTGGGACAACGGCAGGCTGACACTGGTGCCGATGCACGACACCACGATGCCGAAGCTCGGCAAGCCGTCGCCGTTGACCACCTACCTGAAGGATGGGCGAACGATCAGCTTCTATGGCGACAATCACCCGGTGTATGCCGGCAACGTCGTCAAGGCGATGGCCAGCGCGAAGGACGGCTATCCGTATGTCGTCAAGCTGTTCGAGGGAGAACTGCGCAATCTGGATCCGGCGACGCAGCGCGATCGCGACGCGAACCTGCAGTCGCTGTTCGCGCGGCTGGATGACGATCTGATTGCGACCGTCGTCGAGGTCAAGCGGCTGACGCCGACGATCATCGACGTGATCGTCCGCGCCCCGCGTGCCGCGCAGACGTTCTCGCCGGGACAGTTCTATCGCGTGCAGAACTTCGAGGCGACGGCCATGCGGGTCAATGGCACGACGCTGGCCGCCGAGGGCCTGGCGCTGACCGGCGCGTGGGTCGACAAGGAGAAGGGTCTGGTGTCGCTGATCGCGCTCGAGATGGGCGCCTCGAGCCGGATGTGCGCGCAATGGAAGCCGGGCGAGCGGCTGGTCGTCATGGGCGCGACCGGCACGCCGACCGAGATCCCGCCGAAGCAGGACGTGCTGCTGATCGGCGGCGGCCTCGGCAATGCCGTGCTGTTCTCGATCGGGCGCGCGATGCGCGCGGCCGGCAGCCGCGTGATCTACTTTGCCGGCTACCGCAACCGCGAGGACGTGTTCAAGGAAGAGGACCTGGAGGCCGCCGCCGACGTCATCATCTGGGCAGTGGACAGGCGCGACGGCGTGCAGGCGATCCCGGCGCGCCGACCGCAGGACCGCAGCTTCGTCGGCAACATCGTCGAGGCGATGCTGGCCTATGCGAAGGGCGAACTCGGCGATCAACCGATCCCGCTATCCGGCTGCGGACACCTGATCGTGATTGGCTCCGATCGCATGATGGGCGCGGTCAAGGCCGCGCGTCATGGCGTCCTGAAGCCGTACCTGAAGGCCGATCATCACGCGGTCGGGTCGATCAACTCGCCGATGCAATGCATGATGAAGGGAGTGTGCGCGCAGTGCCTGTGCAAGCACGTCGACCCGCAGACCGGGGAAGAGATATTCGTCTACTCATGCAATAATCAGGACCAGGATCTCGAGCGCGTCGACTTTCCGAACCTCAACGCGCGCCTGCGCCAGAACACGGTGCAGGAGAAGATCTCCGACATGTGGTTCGACCACCTGATGGCGAAGACCCGCTGACGAGAAGCAGACGCAATGGCATCCGAACCCGACAAGACCCCATCATCCGCGGCCGGTATCGGTGGCCTGGCGGCCCAGGCGGAGCGCACGCTCGAACGGGTGCTGTTCGCGAGCCGCTGGCTGCTGGCGCCGATCTACCTGGGCCTCGGCCTTGCGATCCTGGCCATCGCGGTCAAGTTCTTCCAGGAGATCCTCCACCTGCTTCCGCACATCTTCGAAACGTCCGAGCAGGACATGATTCTGATTGTCCTCAGTCTCGTCGACATGGCGCTGGTCGCGAGCCTGCTGGTCATGGTCATGCTGTCGAGCTACGAGAATTTCGTCTCGCAGATCAATATCGACGAGGGCAAGGGAGGGCTGGACTGGCTCGGCAAGCTCGATTCAGGCACGCTGAAGATCAAGGTGGCGGCATCGATCGTCGCGATTTCGTCGATCCACCTGCTGCGGGCCTTCATGAATGCCAAGCAGATCGATAACGACAAGCTGATGTGGTACGTGATCATGCATATGGCGTTCGTCTTCTCGGCGCTAATGCTGGGCGTCCTGGACAAGCTCGTGTTCGGAAAGCGCGATCACTGACCCGGGACCGGTGCCGCGCGTGGCAGCGACACCGTAACGTCGTGCAGTGCTTCACACGTGCGATGACCGGGATGCGGTTGCGACTGCTGGTCGGCCCAACCGTTCTGGCGTAACATCTCCACAACAGCCGCGACAAGAATGGCGGCGGATCGACAGGGAGTGGGCGATCGCCGGCGTCGTCGCGGTCGACCAGGCGTGGCGACACGTTCAGCTAGCGCTGTCCGGGCCGCGGAGCAGACAGGAAATGATGGAACATCTCGGATTCATACTCTTCTACCTCTTTGCCATCGTGGTGCTGATCCTCCACTTCAACGGTACGCTGGAGGAGTACAACCTCGAGTGGCTGCTGCTGGTGCTCGCCGTCGCGGTGTTTCCGGCGGTCATCTACCTCTAGCGCCGGCCCCCGGCCAGCTCCGGGCGCCCTACTCCAGCCAGCGCGGGCGCATGTGGGCGATGCATACCCCGGCGCCGTCCCGGTAGTCCTCCGTCGCGGCGACATCGGGAAACTCCAGCACGTAGACGGCCCCGGTCGGCATGAGTTTGTCCTCCGGCGGGATGGTCTCCGGGCGGGCATAGTGCCTCAGCAGGGATTCCATGCCGGGATTGTGTCCGATCAGCATCGGCACGCCGACCCCGGCGGCCTCTTCCCGCAGCAACTCGCGCAGCGTCCCGAGCGTCGCCTCGTAGACCCTCGGCTCCCAGACTATCGCGCCGGTATCGATCCCCATCTGCGCGGCGACCAGGGTCGCCGTCGATCGCGTCCGTGCCGAGGGAGAACTGATGATCAGGTCGGGCACGAGTTGCTGCTCGTGCAGCCATCGCCCCACCTTCGGGGCGTCCCGCCGTCCCCGGGCGTTCAGGGGACGGTCGAAGTCACGGCCGATGCCCGTATCCCAGTCGGACTTCGCGTGACGCATGATGATGAGACGGCGTCTGTCGTGGGCCCTTTCGGACATTGTCGTTCCTCCCTTGCGCGACGCCGCTGCCGGTTGCGCGATTCGAGCCCGAACGCGATGCGCTACTTCACGCGCATGCCCGGCAGGGCACCGTCGTCCGGGCTGAGGATGTAGATGCCCGGCGCCTCGCCCGAGGCCGCCAGCACCATGCCTTCGCTGATGCCGAATTTCATCTTCCGCGGCGCCAGATTCGCGACCACCACGGTCAGCCGACCGATCAGCGTCGCCGGATCATAGGCCGCCTTGATGCCGGCGAAGATGGTCCGGGCATGGCCCTCGTCGAGGTCGACGGTCAGTTTCAGAAGCTTCTCGGCACCCTCGACATGTTCGGCATTGACGATGCGGGCGATGCGCAGATCGACCTTCGAGAACTCGTCGACGCTGATGTGTGAGGTCCCGCTCGCGGCGCGCGGCGCACCCGCAGCGGCGATGGCGGCCGTCGCCGGCGCGGTCGCGGCGGGCGCCGCTGCCGTCGGCCGCAGTGACTCGCTGTTCGCCTCGACCAGGGCCTGCATCGTCTTCGCATCGAGCCTCGTCATCAGGTGCTCGTATGGGTTCATCCGCCCTGGCGAGACACGAAGACTGTCGAAACGGTACGGGGCGGATTCATTGAACATTGCCGCGACCCGCGCGGCCAGCGCGGGCATCACCGGCGCCAGGTAGATCGTCAGCGCGCGGAATGCACGCAGCGCATCGCTGCAAAAGACGTGCAGGTCAGATCCGGGCGCGTGCTGGCCAGTGTCCTTGGCCATGACCCAGGGTGCGACCTGCTGGATGCGCTCGTTGATGCGGTCGGCAATCCGCATCACCTCGCGAATGCACGACGCATAGTCCCGCTCCTCGTAGCAGCGCACGATCTCGTCTTCGGACGCCAGCGCAACGATCGCGCCGCCAACCGTGGCCGGCGAACCGGCGATCGCGCCTTCGGCCAGTCTGCCTTCGAACAGCTTGCTGACGAACGGCGCCGTGCGCGCGGCGATATTGATGTATTTGCCGACCAGATCGCTGTTGACGCGCGCCACGAAGTCCTCGAGGTTGAGATCGACGTCCTCCATCGTGCCGTTCAACTTGGCGGCGTAGTAGTAGCGCAGATACTCGGGGTTCTTCACATGATCGAGGTAGCTGCGCGCAGTGATGAAGGTTCCGCGCGACTTGGACATCTTCTCGCCATTGACGGTGAGGAAGCCGTGGGTGTGGATCCGCGACGGCGTGCGGTGACCGGAGTGTTCGAGCATCGCCGGCCAGAACAGCGCATGGAAGTAGAGGATGTCCTTGCCGATGAAGTGGACCATCTCGGTGCCGGCGCGCTGGGCCGCGGCGCGATCGACGAAGTCGCCGATCTCGGATGCGCGGCCGAGCCGCGTGAAGTAGTTGTGAAAGCTGCCAAAGTAGCCGATCGGCGCGTCCAGCCAGACGTAGAAGAACTTCTTCCCGTCGGTGCCGGGGATCTCGAACCCGAAATATGGCGCGTCACGCGAGATGTCCCAGTCGTTGAGACCGGAGGCGAACCACTCCTGCATCTTGTTCGCGGCCTCGTCCTGGAGCGTACCGGAACGCGTCCATTCCTTCAGGAACGACTCGCAGTCGCCAAGCTTGAAGAAGTAGTGCTCGGACGCCCGTCTGACCGGCGTCGCGCCTGACACCGCCGAGTACGGGTTCTTCAGATCGGTCGGCGAGTAGGTCGCACCGCAGACCTCGCAGGAATCGCCATACTGATCCTTCGCCCCGCACTTCGGGCATTCACCCTTGATGTAGCGATCCGGCAGGAACATCTCCCTGACCGGGTCGTAGAACTGCTCGACGGGGCGGCGCGCGATCAGCGTCGGTTGGCGATCGCGCAGTGCCGTGTAGATCTTCTCGGCGTAGTGCCGCGTCTCCGCAGAATGCGTCTGGTGGTAGTTGTCGAACGCAACCAGGAAATCGCGAAAGTCCGCCTTGTGCTCCTCGTAGACCCGGGCGATGAGCTCTTCGGGCGTGATCCCTTCCCTGTCGGCGCGCAGCATGATCGGCGTGCCGTGGTTGTCGTCGGCGCAGACGTAGTGCACCTCGTGGCCACGCATCTTCTGGAACCTGACCCAGATGTCGGTCTGGATGTACTCGACCAGGTGCCCGAGATGGATGCTGCCGTTGGCGTACGGCAGGGCGCTGGTGACCAGGATGCGGCGTATGCGGTCAGTCATGGGGGAAGGCGGATCGTTGCCGGTGCGCGATGAAATGGCGCGTAAAGTAACCCATGGACACGTGGCTGTCACGGCACGCGGGCCGATCGATCGGCGTGGCGTGCGACCTGCGCCGGGCAGCGGGTCCCGGCCGGTTCGGCCCTGACCCGCGCCGCCCCGGCGGATGCGACTGCGTCGATTTGGTGTAACATTCGCTGCCGTTGTTTCAGCCACTCAACCGCACGGCCCAGAAACATGTCTGCGACCCAGGAAACCGTCCGCGATGCGCTGTCGCGGCACATTGACCCCTATCTCGGCACCGACCTCGTCACCGCCAGGGCGGTTCGCAACGTCCGCATCGACGGCACGAGCGTCGCCGTCGACATCGAACTCGGCTTCCCGACCCGGCGCTACGCCGATGAACTCGCCGCCACGCTGTCGGCCCACATCCGCGAACAGACCGGCGCGGCGGACGTTCACGTCCATGTCCAGTCGGTCATCGCGTCGCATGCGGTGCAGAAGGGCGTGCAGGCGCTGGCCGGGGTGAAGAACGTCATCGCCGTCGCGTCCGGAAAGGGCGGCGTCGGCAAGTCGACCGTCTCGGTGAATCTGGCGCTGGCGCTGCAGGCAGAGGGCGCCACGACGGCGCTGCTCGATGCCGACATCTATGGTCCGAGCCAGCCGCGCATGCTGGGCGCGCACGGCCGCCCGGAGTCGCCGGACGGAAAGGCGATCGAACCGAAGGTCAGTTACGGCGTGCAGTCGATCTCGATCGGCCATCTCGTCGACGAGGAGACACCGATGATCTGGCGCGGGCCGATGGCCACCGGCGCGCTCGAGCAGCTGTTGCGCGACACGCGCTGGAAGGACGTCGACTACCTGGTCATCGACCTGCCGCCGGGCACCGGCGACATCCAGCTGACGCTGTGCCAGAAGATCCCGGTCACCGGCGCGGTGATCGTCACGACGCCGCAGGACATTGCGCTGCTGGATGCCCGCAAGGCACTCAAGATGTTCGAGAAGGTCCAGGTGCCGGTGCTCGGCATCGTCGAGAACATGAGCACGCACGTCTGTTCCAGATGCGGCCACGAGGAGCACATCTTCGGTTCCGGCGGCGGCCAGAGCATGGCCACGCAGTATGGCGTCGATCTGCTGGGGCAGTTGCCGCTCGACATCCGCATCCGCGAAGGCGTCGACAATGGCCGCCCGACCGTCGCGATGGAGCCCGACTCGCCGGTGGGCGTGCAGTTTCGCGAGATCGCGCGCCGGGTCGCAGCGAAGATCGCCCTGCGCGCGAAGGACTACTCGGCGAAGTTCCCGAAGATCGTCATCCAGAACAACTGAAGATGAGCATCAAGTCCGACAGGTGGATCCGGCGCATGGCGGCGCAGGGAATGATCGAGCCGTTCGAGGCTGGCCAGGTCCGCCAGGTAAACGGCGAGCGCATCGTCTCCTACGGCACGTCGAGCTACGGATACGACATCCGCTGCTCGCGCGAATTCAAGATCTTCACCAACATCAATTCGACGATCGTCGATCCGAAGGCCTTCGACGAGAAGTCGTTCGTCGATTTCAACGGCGACGTCTGCATCATCCCGCCGAACTCGTTCGCGCTGGCGCGAACCGTCGAGTACTTCCGCATCCCGCGCAATGTGCTGACCATCTGCCTGGGCAAGTCGACCTATGCGCGGTGCGGGATCATCGTCAATGTCACGCCGCTGGAGCCGGAATGGCAGGGACACGTGACGCTCGAGTTCTCGAACACCACGCCGCTGCCGGCGAAGATCTACGCCGGTGAGGGCTGCGCGCAGGTGATATTCATCGAATCGGACGAGCCGTGCGAGACCTCCTACCGTGACCGCGGCGGCAAGTACCAGGGCCAGACCGGCGTCACCCTGCCGAAGACCTGATCCGCCGCAGGGCGACCGGCGCCCCGTCTGTTCCGATGCTGCGGCGGGCGTCGCGACGACATCGCCAGTCGTGGCCACACGGCCCGACTGCCGGTGACGGCCCGGCAGAACACCGTGTCGTGGAGCGCCCGCGCTTCGCTCAGGGGCCGCGCGAGGCACCCGCTCGCCGAACCGCCACTCGGCAGCCCCACCGCCACGACCGGGGCGCAACGCGTCCGATTCGATCACACGGGTCCCCTGCGGGCCGGGTCATCGCTTCTGAAGGACGAACAGGAACCTTCCGTCGTCGTCGACCTCGGCGACGAGTCGATGGCCGGTCTGCGCGCAGTAGGCCGCGAAATCGATCCGCGAGGCGGGATCGGTGGCGATGACCCGCAGCTGCTGGCCGCTCTGCAGCCGGTTCAGCGCCTTCTTGGTCTTGAGGATCGGAATGGGGCACTCGAGGCCGCTGGTGTCGAGCTCGGCATCGACGATCATCCCGGCAACCATGGCCGGGTCTGTGACTTCAGGCATCGTCGCGTCATCCGCGCAGTGGACCGGGTGCTAGTATATGCCGGCGTCCGACCACCAATCCCGATGAAACAACTGCCCATATTCGTCAACCTCGACGGTCGGGCCTGCCTCGTCGTCGGCGGAGGCGGCGTGGCGGCGCGGAAGATCGATGCCCTGTTGCAGCGTGGGGCCCGTGTCCTCGTCGTCGCGCCCCGGGTGTGCGAATCGGTCGCTGACTGGCGCGACGCCGGGCGACTGGTGCATCAGGCGCGCGGGTTCGCGGCGTCCGATCTCGATGACTGCCACCTGGTCTTCGCGGCGACCGGCGATCAAGACGTCAATGCCGAGGTCTCGCGGCTGGCGCAGGCTCGACGCATCCCCGTCAACGTCGTCGACAATCCATCGCTCTGCAGCTTCATCATTCCGTCGATCATCGATCGGGACCCGGTCCAGGTCGCCGTTTCGACCGGCGGCGCGTCACCGGTGCTGGCGCGGCTGCTGCGCGCGCGGCTGGAGACGCTGGTGCCGGCGTCCTACGGCCAGCTCGCCGGCCTGATGGCCCGTTTCCGCACCGCGGCGAAGGCGCGATTTCCGGACGGCACCCAGCGTCGCCGGTTCTGGGAGGACCTGCTGCACGGACCGGTCGCCGAGATGCTGTTTGCGGGCCAGCACGCCGCGGCCGAGCAGGCGCTCGAGCGGGCACTGGCCGACGAGCGCCTGCACCCGCCCACCAGCGGCGAGGTCTACCTCGTCGGCGGCGGACCTGGCGATCCGGACCTGCTGACCTTTCGTGCACTCAGGCTGATGCAGCAGGCCGACGTCGTCGTCTACGACCGGCTGGTCGCCGAACCCATCCTGGCGCTCACGCGCAAGGATGCCGAGCGCATCTACGTCGGCAAGGAACGCGACTACCACACCGTGCCGCAGGCGGAGATCAATGCACTGATCGCGCGACTCGCCCGCGAGGGCCAGCGCGTGCTGCGGCTCAAGGGCGGCGACCCCTTCATCTTCGGACGCGGCGGCGAGGAGATCGAGACATTGTCCGCCGAGGGGATACCGTTCCAGATCGTCCCGGGCATCACCGCGGCGGCGGGCTGCGCCAGCTATGCCGGCATCCCGCTGACCCATCGCGACCATGCCCAGGCCTGCATCTTCGTCACCGGTCACATGAAGGACGGCAGCATGGACCTGAACTGGGCGGCACTGGTGCAACCGCGGCAGACCATCGCCATCTACATGGGGGTGCACGGCATCGAGCCGTTGTGCGCCGGCCTGATCGCCCATGGCATGCGGGCCGGGATGCCGGCGGCGCTGGTCGAGCGCGGCACGATGCCGGGCCAGCGCGTGATCGTCGGGACGCTGGCGACGCTGCCCGGCCTCGTCACGGATAGCGGGGTTCGCCCCCCGAGCCTGGTGATCGTCGGCGAGGTGGTGCAGCTGCACGAGCGGCTGGCCTGGTTCGAGCGTCCCGCGAGCTGACGCCCGGCGCCCCGAGCGGACGCCCTTCCAGCCGGGGACGCTTGCGGCGGCGGCCGCCTGACTCAGTGCCACAACGACTGCACATTCATACTGCCGGTTCGATTGTCGACGATGACGAGTATCGGCTCGGGCACTTTGTCCGGCACCGGGGGACGCGTGCCGACGAACGCGAAGGCCGCCTCGCCCGGCAGGATCTGTTGCAGCTTGAATCGGTCGATTCCCGTATCCGAGCGCCAGAGGATCCTGCCGCCGACATCGGTGCGCGCGACCACCAGTGTTCCATTCGCACCCGGCGGCGACGTGTAGATCAGCAACGCGCCCTCGGGGTTGGCCAGGCGCAGCGGCTCGGACTCCTCGTCGAGGCGAAGAAACGCCGCGTTGAAGAATTCTTCATCGCCGATCGGATCCATCGCGATGATCCGGCGACTGCCCGTGTCCGAGACATCGCCGAGCGCGCCACGATGCAGACGCCGCATCTGCCTCGAATCTTCGGCGGGCACGATCGCCCGCAGCCATCTCCCGGGTCGAAAGTCCCGCGCGATCTCCTCCGCCGAACAGAGTCCGAGCCATCCATCGGGACCGACGAAAAAGCCGGCACTCAGGTAGGCCTCCGGACGCGGCGCCACCGGGAATCCGGGTGCGCCCTGCAGCCGGGCGGGTGCCCTGTCGGGTATCGCATCGTCGTGCAGCCGCTCCATGCGCGTGAGGTCGACCCCGCCCAGGCCGTTGACGTCGAACCAAAGCGTGTGACCGTCGCTGCCGAGGACCTTTGCCAGACCGAGCGAGTTGCCGGAATGCCCGCCGGAGATCGGCACCACGACCGGCGCGGACCCATCCAGCGGCACGATGAACAGGCTGATGGCATAGGTGTCCTTCGAGGGGTCGCGATTGAGCGACGGCGTGTAGGGTTCCAGCGTCTGAATCAGCGTTGCGATGTGGCGGTCGGTGCGAACGCTGAGTCCGACCGGTGTCCCATTGCCGGGGTCGACCACCAGCACCCGATCCCTGACCCAGACCATCGCGCCCACCACCACGGCGATCAACAGTACGAGACGGGCCGCCGACGTGCGCAGGTTCCGCAGTTTCTCGTGGGAGAATCCGGACACCTCTCGGGGCGCACCGGTGACCGCATGACCGGCACTGCGCAGGTTCAGCCAGCCGCCGCTTTCGTCGATTTCCGGCACGCAGGACGGCGCGCTCTGACGAATGACCTCCGCCGCAACGAAATGCAGGATCTCCGTACGACGGTCGATGGCCCAGGGATGCTGCGCACGCCAGTCGGCCGCGGTCCCGACCCGGATGCTGGCAACCGTATCGCCCCCCCCGAACTCCCAGTAGTAGCGCATCTCGCCGCCGCGTTCGCGATAAACGACGTAGCCACTGCGACCGTCCTGCTCGATACTCACGGATGGATTCATGTCGATGGCTCGACTGGTTGAAGACCGTCGGTGCCGCCACGTCCGCCGCCCGGGCAAGCGGCAGCGGTTCGGCAGGGCAGTTATCGATATCCTGCCCGATCGGCGCGTTTTGCGGATCCCCCAGGAAGCGGCACTCCTTCAAACAAATGGCCTGCCGACACAGCGCCCGTGCTCAGGCCGAACACCGGCCCGACATGCAGCATATCCGGTGGAAACTGACCGGCATCTGTCGACAAAGGCCAAGTTCCGGTACTCGTCCATACCGGCTCACGCGAGATTCATGTCGCGCCGTGAGCCCGCAGCCAGCCAGGATTCGCCGGTGCGACGCGGCACCACATCGTTCGCGCCGGCGTTCGCCGCGACCACCCGGCGCGACAACATCGTGATCCGGGCGTACGGCATCGCAGGGTCTGGTTGACTGCGCCGGACGCCGACAGCGGCGTCGACGCCAGCCGCGTGCCACGCAGTGGTGCATCCCCTCTGCAACTGAGCAATGACGGTGCAGCAGGCGCCGCTCGTTGTTCGGCAGCGGGATGCCTTTTCCCTGACTTTCCAACGGTTGGCGTTGGGCATGCTAGCTGCATCGAGTAGGTTCAGACACGACGCGCACGGAGTGGTCATGCCCGCCGCCCCCGAGTTTCCAGACGACGACAGCCGCAGCGCGCTGCACGATGAGGATCTGCCCCTGCGGGAGGACATCCGCTATCTCGGCCGACTGCTGGGCGAGACGCTCCGGCAACAGCATGGCGACCAGACCTTCGAACTCGTCGAGAACATCCGGCAGACGGCCGTTCGGTTTCGCCGCCATCGAGACCACGACGCCAAGCGCCAGCTCGAGAGTCTGCTCGACGGCGTGGACCAGAGCGCTGCCGTCACGATCGCACGTGCCTTCAGCTTCTTCTCCGTGCTGAGCAACATCGCCGAGGACCAGCACCGCAACCGCTGCCACCGCGCAAGGCAGATGGCCGCCCCCGATGCACCCGACGAGGATGGATTCGCCACCGCATTGAAGCGGATGCAGGACGCCGGCGTCGATGTCGCGGACATCGCTGCACAGCTGTCCGAGACGATCGTTTCGCCCGTGCTGACCGCACACCCCACGGAGGTACAGCGACGGAGCATTCAGGACTGCCAGCGCGAGATTGCACGACTGATGAGACTGCGAGACCGGCTGCCGATGACGCCCGTAGAGTCTCGCGACAATGACGACGCGCTGCGATGTCAGCTTCTGACGCTGTGGCAGACCCGGGTGCTGCGTACCATGCGTCCCACCGTCCGCGACGAGATCGAGAACGGCATGGCCTACTTCCGCAGTACCTTTCTGCGCGAGGTGCCGACGTTACACCGTGACATCGAGGCGCTGATGGTGTCAGCAGGCGTCGAGGACTTCCAGCTGCCAACGGTGCTGCAGATGGGTTCATGGATCGGTGGCGATCGCGACGGCAATCCCTTCGTAACCGCCGAGGTGACGCTGCACGCGGCGCGAACGCATTCGCGTGTCGCGATGGCCTTCTATCTCGAGGAATTGCACGCCCTGTCGGGCCGGTTGAGCATGAGTGCGCATCTGGTTCCGGTGACACCTGCGTTGCAGGCACTGGCCGATGCCTCGCCAGACACCTCCGAGGCGCGCAGCCACGAGTCCTACCGAAGGGCGCTTGCGCAGATCTATGCACGTCTGGCGGCGACGGCACGATCGCTCTGTGACCTGGAACCACCGCACCGCCCCCGCGGAGAACGACCGCCATACGCTTCACCACGGGAACTCCTCGCCGACATCGACACAATCATCCATTCGCTCAACGAAAATCGGGCCGCGCGGCTCGTCGATCGGCAGGTTCGCGGCTTGCGGCGTGCCGCGGAGGTGTTCGGGTTCCACCTCTGTCCGCTCGACATGCGGCAGCACAGTGGCGTGCACGAGGCAACCATCGACGAACTGTTTGCCGCCGCCGGACGTCCCGGTTACGCGGCGCTCGACGAATCGCAGCGGCGCGAATGGCTGCTTGCGGAACTGCAGACGCGGCGGCCACTGAGATCCCCCTTCGTCGAATACGGCGAACAAACGAGCGGCGAGCTTCAGATATTCGAGGCCGCGGCGACGATTCAGGCCCGCTATGGCACAGCGGCAATCCAGAACTACATCATCTCCAAGTGCGACAGCGCCAGCGATCTGCTCGAGGTCGCCGTCCTGTTGAAGGAGGTGGGCCTGCTGACGCCGGCGGGCGAACCCGACGACAGTCCATCATCGACAGTCAACATCATCCCGCTCTTCGAGACGATCGGTGATCTGCGGGGCTGCACGGCGATCATGGAAGCGCTGTTTTCGATTCCCCTGTACCGGCGCCTGCTCGATTGCCGCGGCGGACTGCAGGAAGTCATGCTCGGCTACTCCGACAGCAACAAGGACGGGGGCTTCCTGACCGCAAACTGGGAACTGTACAAGGCGGAACTCTCGCTGCGCGACGTGTTCGGCCACCACGGCGTCACGCTGCGCTTCTTCCACGGCCGTGGCGGCACAGTAGGCCGCGGCGGCGGCCCGTCACACCGCGCAATCCTCGCCCAGCCGCCGGGCACGGTGAACGGCCGGATCCGGCTGACCGAACAGGGCGAGATCATCGCCTCGAAATACGCCGATCCGGAGATCGGCCGCTTCAACCTCGAGACACTGCTCGCAGCGACGGTCGAGGCGACGCTGCTCGGTGCTGGCCGCTCCGACGAGCAGTCGTGGAGCCGGTACTACGGCGTGATGGATGAGCTCAGCCGTGAAGCCTTCGACGCCTATCGCCGGCTGGTCTACGAGACGCCCGGCTTCGCGCAGTTCTTTCGCCAGGCGACGCCGATCAACGAAATGGCGGAGCTCTACATTGGCAGCCGTCCCGCGGCGCGACGCAGATCAGACCGCATCGAGGACCTGCGGGCGATACCGTGGGTCTTCGGCTGGTCGATCGCGCGCATCATCCTGCCGGGCTGGTACGGGTTCGGATCGGCCGTCGAATCCTATCTGCAACGGCATGGCGAGGCCGGCCTTCAGACGCTGCGCGAGATGCACCGCACATGGCCGTTTCTGCAGACACTGCTGTCGAACATGGAAATGGTGCTTGCGAAGACCGACCTCGGCATCGCTTCACGGTATGCCGATCTGGTCGAGGACGCCGCACTGCATGAGGTCGTTTTCGGGCGGATCCATGCCGAGTGGAAACTGACGATACAGCACCTCCTGGCCATCAACGGGCACCCGGGGCTCCTCGCCTCCAACCCGCAACTGCACCGAAGCATCCGCCAGCGATTTCCGTACGTCGACCCGCTGAACCATCTGCAGGTGTCGCTGCTGCGGCGTTTCCGCGCCGGCGAGACCGACGAGACCATCAAGCGCGGCATCCTCATTTCGATCAACGGGATTGCCGCAGGGTTGCGCAACAGTGGCTAGGGTGCGCGGTCGCGGCCAGGCCTTCCTCGCGGCAGGCCAGTGACGGATGAGCCGACGATGGCGGCCAACGTCGAAACCGGGACGCTGCCCACCGTGCAGGATCCGTGGCCGCATGCCGCGCAGGCAGTGACGAACGGTCCGTCGTGGAAGACCTCGCCAGAACGAAGGATGCCGGTGGGCACAACCCGGCGCACGATCCCGCACCACGGATCTCCTGGCGTATGCCAGGGGTGCGCGATCGCTTTCGCCTCTCCCAGGATGGTGTCCCCGACTGTGGCAACACTCGGGACATCTTCGGGTCCTCGAACGACTCCGGACCGTGTCCGGATCAAGCGGAGGCGGGAGATGAACCGAAAAAAAAGGGGCCGCTCAAAACTGTAGGGGGGAAGGATCTTTGAGCGGCCCCGCGCACACAATCGGCTGATGCGATATCGAACTCGACATCGCGTGGGAGAACTCTAGGCGCTCGGGGCCCGGCGCACTGTGACCGGTTCCACACAACGGCGCCCGCATGCCGCGGGGGGTGCGGACCGGCATCGGAGGACGCCGGCCATGATGCCAGTTTTTCTATTTCATTCAGGTTGTTATGCGGATCGGCCGATGCTCAGCCAGTGGCAGGCGGCCACAACCACGCGGCACCCCGTACACCGCTTGCATCGCCATACCGGGCCGGCACGATCGGCGTCGAGAGGTGATCCGAGAACGCATGCCGGGCCACCAGTCGCGGCAGCCGCTGATAGAGCCGGCGGATGTTGGACATGCCGCCGCCGAGCACGACCACATCCGGGTCGAGGACGTTGATGACGCTGGCGAGGCTGCGGGCCAGACGCTCTTCGTAGCGTTGCAGCGCCAGTTCCGCGGTGGCATTGCCGGCGGCAATGCTTGCGACGATCTCCCGCGCATCGAGCAGCGTCGAGCCGCCACCAGCATAGTCACGGGCGAAGGCCGGCCCGGAACAGAAGGTCTCGATGCAGCCCCGCCTGCCGCAATAACACTGCGGCGCGGCCGCCAGTTCCTGTGCGTTCGGCCATGGCAGCGGGTTGTGTCCCCACTCCCCGGCGATCGCATTGGGCCCGCCCAGTATGGCCCGGTTGACGACGATGCCACCGCCAACGCCGGTGCCGATGATGACCCCGAAGACGACGCCCGCCCCGGCGCCGGCGCCATCGGTGGCCTCGGACAGCGCAAAGCAGTTCGCATCGTTGGCCAGCCGCACGGGCCGGCCCATGGCCGCGGCAAGGTCCCGGTCGAAGGGCTGCCCGTTCAGGTACACGGAGTTGGCGTTCTTCATCAGCCCGGAGGCCGGCGAGATCGCCCCGGGCGTGCCGACGCCAATGCTGCCCGTTCGCGCCAGTTCGACCTCGGTCGCATGGACCAGCGCGACGATCGCCTCGATGACGGCGCGGTAGCCCTCGCGCGGCGTGTCGACACGCGTCCGGGTCAGCATCTGGCCGGCGTCGTCGAGCGCGACCAGTTCGATCTTGGTACCGCCGAGGTCGATGCCGATGCGCACGGTTCAGGCCCCCGGGAAAGATCCCCGACGCAGCGCGACACCCTTGAACGCAAAGTCGTGCCGGATGGTCCTCAGGAATTCGAGGCAACGCTCGTGCTCGGGCGAGGTACGGTCACGGGTCAGTAGCGTGAAGGCGAGCACCAGCCGCCCGCTGACGAACGCCCCCTGGGTCAGGTTGGCGAACTCCCCGTCGCCGGCGCCCGGGTCGCGAAGGTCGTAGAGGAACCCCGGTCGACGCAGCCCCTCGAAGCGCCGGATGTCGAGCGGCTGATCGCCGAGGCCGGCATCGGCCCGCGTCGCCTCGGCCGCCTGCTGCACCCGGTGCAGCAACGACCGGGCGCTGTAGATGTCCTCGTCCAGGCCATCGTGCCAGTAGACGGTCACGGTCATCTCGAACGACCTGCCCTCGAGCGGGAAGACATGCAACGTCGGCGAGGTGCTGTGGTCCTCGGTGTAGACGTAGCGGACCTGCCAGTCCGCCGGTACCAGGACCCGCAGCTTGCCGCGCCCCGGCAGCGGGTAGGTCTCGTCGGACGCCGGTGCGGCGGCCACCGCCACCGCCATCAGCGCCAGCAACATCGGGACGCCGCCGCGTCGCCCTGCCTGAAAAGCCGGGATGGCATCTGGTAGACTGCGCGCAACGCAGCACACGAGGCGCCGCGCCAGGCAAGCCACCGCGGTGAGGATGGTGCGGCAGTACCTTTTCAAGGGTTCAAACATGTCTGATTGCAAGTATCAGTCCCCCCGACGGCCCAGTGTCGGCGTAAAGGTTGGTTCCGTCAGCATCGGCGGTGGCGCACCGGTGGTCGTCCAGTCGATGACCAACACCGATACGGCCGATGCGGTCGGTACGGCCCGCCAGATCCAGCAGCTCGCCGCCGCGGGCTCGGAACTGGTGCGGATCACCGTCAACACCGAGGAGGCCGCCGCCGCCGTGCCGAGGATCCGCGACCTGCTCGAATCGGTCGGCTGCCGTGTACCGCTCATCGGCGACTTTCACTACAACGGCCACCTGCTGCTGACCAAGTACCCGGCCTGCGCCGAGGCGCTCGCCAAGTATCGCATCAACCCGGGCAATGTCGGATTCGGCAAGAAGAAGGATGCCCAGTTCGCCACGATGATCGAGCAGGCGATAAGGTACAACAAGCCGGTGCGCATCGGGGTCAACTGGGGCAGCCTCGATCAGGAACTCGTCGTGCGGATGATGGACGAGAACGCCAGACGCCCGGAGCCGCTCGACGCGGCCGGAATCACCCGCGAGGCGCTGGTGGTATCGGCGCTGACCAGCGCCGCGAAGGCCGAGGAGATCGGGCTGCCGCGCGAGAAGATCATCCTCTCTTGCAAGGTCAGCGGCGTGCAGGAGCTGATCGCCGTTTACTCGGAACTGGCGGCTCGCTGTGATTATGCGCTGCACCTTGGCCTGACCGAGGCCGGCATGGGCTCGAAGGGTATCGTCGCATCGACCGCGGCGCTCGCCGTGCTGATGCAGCGGGGCATCGGCGACACGATTCGGATCTCGCTCACCCCGGAACCGAACGGCGACCGCGCCAAGGAGGTCGTCGTCGCGCAGGAGATCCTGCAGACGATGGGACTTCGTTCGTTCGTGCCGCTGGTGACCGCATGTCCGGGCTGCGGCCGCACAACCAGCACGGTATTCCAGGAACTCGCCAACAACATCCAGGCCTACGTGCGCAGCCAGATGCCGATCTGGCGCGAGCAGTATGTCGGCGTCGAGGAGATGACGCTCGCCGTGATGGGCTGCGTCGTCAATGGTCCGGGCGAGAGCAAGCACGCCAACATCGGCATTTCGCTGCCGGGCACCGGCGAGGCGCCGGCCGCGCCGGTATTCATCGACGGGCAGAAGGCGATGACGCTGCGCGGGGACCGGATCGCCGAGGAATTCCAGCAACTCGTCGACGACTACGTCGCGCGGACCTATGCGCGACGCAGCCGCGACGAATCGTCACCGCAGACCGCCGTGGCGAACGCCGGCTGATCGGCGCGTCGGCGCAGACCCGCCGCCACACGAAGAACATCGCGACGCCGTCGAGCTGATGCATTCCCTCGCAGTCCTGCTGCGCCTGTTCTCGGATATCTGCCTCTTTCGTCGCGGCCCGCAACACATTCCCGCGTCGGACGGATTGATGACGCTGGTGCTGGCGAACTACGCGCTGGTGGGCCTGCTGGTGCTTTCATTCGACTACGACGCGCAACAGTCGGCGACCGCCACGCTCGCCGACGTCATGTTCATGTACCTCAGCACCTTCGCCATCCTGGCGATGTTCCGCCGGCAGGAACGGTTGCGGCAGACGCTGACCGCCTATGCCGGGTGTGGAACGCTGTACAACATCGCCGTCATTCCGCTCGTCTGGTGGCTGGACAGCGCACGCGACGCCAATGCGGACATGGCTGTACCCGCGCTGCTGCTGCAGCTTCTGACGATCTGGGCACTGTGCGTGAACACACGCATCCTGCAGCAGGCGATCGAGACGACACTCATCAACGCCTTCCTGCTGTCACTGGCGCTGGTCGCGATCAACCTGCAGCTGGTACGGCTGGTGCTGCCCGACCCGGGATCGAACCTCTAGCGCGCATGCACGTCCATATCCTCGGCATCTGCGGCACGTTCATGGGCGGCATTGCGCTGCTGGCGCGGGAACTCGGACACCAGGTCAGTGGCTCCGACGCGAACGTCTATCCGCCGATGAGCACGCTGCTGCGGGAGAACGGCATCGAACTGTGCGAGGGCTACGAGCCGGCGCACCTCGACCCGGCCCCGGACGTGGTCGTGATCGGCAATGCCCTGTCGCGCGGCAACCCGGCGGTCGAGTTCGTGCTCAATCGTGGCCTGCGCTACACCTCGGGACCGCAGTGGCTCGCCGATCACCTGCTGCAGGAAAGATGGGTGCTCGCCGTGGCCGGTACCCATGGCAAGACGACGACCACCAGCATCCTCGCATGGCTGCTGGAACATGCCGGACTCGCCCCGGGCTTCCTGATCGGCGGTGTCGCGGAGAACTTCGGCACGTCGGCGCGGCTCGGAAGGACGCCGTTCTTCGTGGTCGAGGCCGACGAGTACGATACCGCCTTCTTCGACAAGCGTTCGAAGTTCCTGCACTACCGACCGCGCACCGCGATCCTCAACAATCTCGAGTTCGACCACGCCGACATCTTCGTGAACCTGGCGGCGATACAGACCCAGTTCCATCACCTCGTTCGAACGATCCCGGCAGAGGGGCAGATCATCCACCCGGCAGACGATACGGCGCTGGGCGAGACGCTGCAACGAGGCTGCTGGACGCCGTGCGTTACGTTCGGCGACGGCGGCAACTGGCAGGCACGTGCCCTCAACGCCGACTATTCGGACTTCGAGGCCATCCTGGACGGCGTGGTCGTCGGCAGCGTCGAGTGGCCGGTCTCGGGCCGGCACAACGCGATGAATGCGCTGGCGGCCATCGCGGCCGCACGACACGCCGGCGTCGAGCCTGCGACATCCGTATCGGCCCTGCGGGCCTTCCGCAGCGTCAAGAGGCGCCTCGAGAAGATCGCCGAGGTGGGCGGCGTCAGCATCTACGACGACTTCGCGCATCACCCGACCGCCATCCGGGTAACGCTGGAGGCGCTGCGGGCGCGTGTCGGGCGGTCTGCCCGGATCATCGCCGTGCTCGAGCCCCGCTCGAACACGATGAAGCTCGGCGTGCACCGCGACGAACTCGCGCGATCGCTCGCCGATGCCAGTGTCGTTCTGATGCTGCAGCCGCCGAACCTGCCGTGGAGCCTGGAGCAAGCGACCGGCGCGATCGGCGATCGGCGGCGCGTGCTCGAAGGCATCGACGACATCATCGCGACGATCGTGGCCGAGGCACGGTCTGGTGACCACGTGCTCATCATGAGCAACGGCAGCTTTGGCGGGATCTATCGCCGGCTGCCCGAGGCCCTGCGGCAGCGCAGCTGAGCCCGGCAGGCAGTTCCGGCCACCGGCGCCGATCGGGCGGATTCAAGTCTGCGGCCATCCGGCCGATACCCTCGTTGCCAGTCGACAGGACTGATCCGACCATCTCCGGAGGCTGCCATGAGCGCTCGACCAAAGATCTCCCAGGATCCGATGTATCAGCTGCTGCGCGACGAGAACGTCGCCGAGTTCAATTCACGTCGCGCCAAGGGCGTCGTCGCCGACATGCGCGGCGTCGATCTGCGTGGACTGGATTTGCGCAACATGAACGTCGACGGTCTGGACTTCACCGACGCCTACTTCCGCGGCGCCGACCTGCGGGGACTCGACTTCCGCAATTCGCGGCTGGAGGGTGTCAGCTTCGCCTCGGCGAACATCTCCGGCTGCTACTTCCCGCGTGACCTGCGCGCAGAGGAGATACTGGCGTCGGTGAGCCACGGGATCCGCGTCCGCTACGGTTGCTGAGGTCCGCGCCCGCGGGCGGGCACATCCATCACCGCGCACTTTCGGCCGGGGCCTGCCGTGACCCCGAGCCCCGGCCCACCGCGCCCCCGAAACATCCGCCCACGCCAGCCGTTGTCAGATCCGCGCGGTGTCCGCCGGTTCCTCGATTACGACGTTCTCGATCGCGCCGATTCGCTCGATCTCGACACGACAGCGTTGCCCGACTTTCAGGTAACCCCGCGGCGTCATCTTGACGCCGACACCGGCGCAGGTGCCGGTCGCGATGATGTCACCGGGCTCCAGCGTGAACGCGGTCGACAGCACTTCGATCTGCTCCCAGATGGAGAACAGCATGTGACGCGTGTTCGAATGCTGGCGCTCCTCGCCATCGACCAGCGTGCGGAACTCCAGATTGTGCGGATCGCCGACCTCCTCGGGCGTCACCATCCACGGCCCGATCGGGCCATGGGTATCGAATGACTTGCCGAGCGTGAAGGTCTCCGACCTCGCCTGCCAGTCCCGAACCGTGACGTCGTTGCACACCACATAGCCAGCGACGACGTCAGCGGCCCGTTCGCGCCCGACGTGACGGCAGCGCCGACCGATGACCACGCCCAGCTCACCCTCGTAGTCGAGCTTGTTCGACACCCGAGGCATGTGGATGGGGTCATGCGGACCGACCACGCAAGTCGACTGCTTGTTGAAGAATTTCGGAAACTCCGGCCTGGCAAGCTGCGTCTCGCTGATGTGCTCGGCGTAGTTGAGGGCGATGGCCAGGTACTTCGGCGGCCGGCGGATTGGCGCCTCGAGTCGGACCTGTGCCAGCGGCAGGCGCGTGGCGCCGTCGTCAGCCGCAAGCGAGCGCAGGCGCGCCATCGCCGCCTCGCCGCCCTCGAGCAGCGGCAGCAGGTCTTCCGCGATGTGACCGGCATCGATGATGCGGTCACCGTCGACGAGACCGAGTCGCGTTTTCGCGCCGGTCGTGAATCGTGCAATCTTCATCCCCGGATATCCCCCTCACCCTGCGCCGATGTCATCCCCGGCGCGGCGCATTACGCCAGTTTCCTCGCGGGTCGGCAACTGCCGATACGGCCGGCCACGGCTGCTGCACTGCGTCCGATACGGTAACGGTGCTAGACTGCATGGCGAGCAAAGGAAAGATCCTCAACCGGACCATGAGCGACCTAGAGAGTCTCGTCGAGGCCCTGCAGTGGTTCGAGCCGTTCAAGAGCATGGACGTCAACGAGGTGGTGGTCATGGCGACCAAGACGCAGATCGAACGCCTGCCCGCCAGGCACGCGCTCTTCGCCGTCGGTGACCGCGACCCCTGGCTCTATTGCCTCATCGAGGGCGCGATCGAACTGCGGGGGCGGGACGGACGTTCGATCGAGGTCACAGCCGGTTCACCGCGTGCCGTTCGCCCGCTGTCCCCGATGCGTCCGCGCCTGCACGCGGCCACCACGCTCGGTCCGGTCGTGCTCGCCCGCGTCGACGTCTCGACGCTGCCTGACCTGCAGGCATTGCTGTCGCAGGCCGAGTACGCCGTGCAGGAGATCGCCTTCGACAGCAGCGGCATTCCCGAGCAGGTCCAGTTGCACGAGCTGACGATGCTGAGCGAGGGACTGCAGGTGCCGAGTCTGCCCGAAGCGGCGCTGCGGGCACGCCAGCTGCTGGAAGCCGAGGACGTCGATCTGAAGGCGATCTCAGCGACCGTCACCCGCGACCCGGCCCTGACCGCCAAGCTGCTTCGCGCCGCCAACAGCGCGATGTACCGGCATGGCCGGGAATCGAAGACCTGCGAGGAGGCGATCGCACGACTCGGCACGCGGACGGCCAGACAGCTCATCACGGCCTTCGCGACCCGGGGGCTGTTCGAGACGGAAGTTGCCGCGATCAAGGTGAGGTTGCGGCATGCCTGGGAACGTTCGATCGAGGTGGCCGCGATCAGCTTCGTCATCGCGCGCCTGACGCGATCGTTCCAGCCGGACGAGGCGCTGCTCGTCGGCCTGCTCTGCGACATAGGAGAACTGCCGATCTACGCCTACCTGGGTCGGCACCCGTCGATCGTGGCCAATGATGAACTCGTCGATCAGCTGGTCGGCGCGCTCAAGGTCCGGGCCGGACTGACGATTGCGCGCCAGTGGGAGCTGCCACCGCATTTTTCGACGGTGATCGAGTCCGCCGGGGACTGGTGGCGGGACCCGTCGCCACGGCCCGACCTCGCCGACGTGGTCATGGTCGCTCGCGTCCACAGCTACATCGGCAAGCCCGACCGGCCGCAGGTGCCCTCGCTGCTGAAGCTGCCGGCGTTCAAGAAACTGGCCGGCGACAGCGCGTCGCCACGGCTCAGCGCGCAGATCCTGGCGGAGGCCGCGACGCAGGTCGCGGAAGTGCGTGGCGTGCTGGCGTCGTGAGGCGGCCACGATGACCACGGCAATCCCGGCGCGGACGCCGCTTTAGCGCAATGGGCGTGCTCTCTCCCTCGGCGGTGCTCATCACCGGCTGCTCCACCGGCATCGGTTATGCGTGCGCCCACGGACTGCGCGAGCGCGGATTCCGGGTGTTTGCGACCGCGCGCCGGCAGGAGGACGTCCAGTCGCTGCGCGGCGAGGGGCTCGAGGCGCTGCAGATGGACGTTGCGTCCACGGCCTCGATCGACGCCGCGCTGGGCGCCATACTGGAGCAGACCCGGGGCGAGCTCTACGCCGTGTTCAACAATGCCGGGTACGGACAGCCGGGGGCGGTCGAGGATCTCAGTCGCGACGCGCTGCGGGATCAGTTCGAAACCAACCTCTTCGGCCTGCACGAGCTGACCTGCCGGGTGATCCCGGTCATGCGGCGCAAGGGCCACGGCCGGATCGTCAACAACAGCTCGATGCTCGGCTATGTCGCGATGCCGTACCGGGGTGCCTACATCGCGTCAAAGTTCGCGCTCGAGGGCCTGACGGACACGCTGCGTCTGGAACTTCGCGGCACCGGGATCCATGTCAGCCTGATCGAGCCCGGGCCGATCGAGAGCCGTTTTCGCGACAATGCGCATCGCGCCTTCCTGCGGCGCAATGACCCGCAGCAGGGCCCCCACGCAACGGCCTACCAGTCGATGATCGCGCGGTTGACGAAGGATGGGCCCGCCCAGCCCTTCACGCTCCCGGCCCGCGCGATTCTGCGGCCATTGCTGCATGCGCTGGAGTCGCCCCGACCCCGCGCCCGATACCCGGTGACGGTGCCGGCGCACCTGTTCTGGTACCTGCGCCGGCTGCTGCCGACGACGGCGCTTGACAGTCTGCTGATCCGGCTCTCGGGAGGCGGCCGGCGCTAGACACAAGCATTTGAACGGGGCGGCATTCTATGCGATTTTAAGCCCCCCGTTCCGCACCTCCCCGCAGCCGGCAGCCGCCGATGAAAACAACAACAGCATGGATTGTCCTGCTCGCGGTACTTCTGCCGGTCGCGGCCAGCGCCACCAACCGTGGCAGGCCGTTGAACTGGGGGCTGTGCCCCGTCGAACCCGGCATCGAGACCCGGCCGACCGCGGATGACCTCGACAGCGGCTTCGGCGCGGTGGAAGGCGACGAGGCCTCGCTGATCGAAAACGGCCTCTCGACCTTCACCGGCAACGTCGAACTCATCCGCGACGGCAATGCATTGCGCACGGACAAGCTGACCTACGACAAACCCGGCGAGATCGTCGAGGCCATGGGCCACACGCGGCTGTGGAGCGGGACCATCTTCTGGCAGGGCGAGCAGGCAAGGCTCGACATGGGCAGGGACGTCGGCACGCTGGACCGCGGCGATTACCGCCTGACCGATTCCCATGGCCGTGGCCACGCCGCGCGCATCGAGCGGGACATGGCGCGCAATGTCACCAAGATGCGCGAGGTCACCTATACGACCTGCCCAAGCGGCGACGAACCGAGCTGGGAGCTGTCGTCGTCGAAGCTCTTCCTGGACCACAACGCCGAGCGGGGCAGCGCCCGCAATGCGGTACTGCGGATTCGTGGCATACCCGTGGCCTACACCCCGTACATCAGCTTTCCGCTGTCCGACCGGCGCAAGAGCGGCATGCTGCCGCCGACCTTCGGCGGTTCGCGCGGCTCGGGCATGGACGTCACGGTGCCCTTCTACTGGAACATCGCGCCCAACTACGACGCAACGCTGGCGCCGCGCTACCTGGGCACGCGCGGCCTGATGGTGGGCGGCGAGGGTCGCTACCTGAGCGAGCAGTACCGCGGCCTGGTGGCCGCGACGTTCCTCCCCAACGACAACCAGCTGGCCGACCAGAATCGCTGGCTGGTGCAACTGCGCCACGATCAGGCCTTCGACGGGGGGCGTGGCCGACTGGTCGCCGACTTCAATAATGTCTCGGACAAGCAGTACCTGGAGGACTTTGGCAACAACCTCAGCGTCACCTCGACCCGATTCCTCGATCGCTACGCGTACCTCACCTACGGGCGCGGCTGGTGGTCGATCCTGGCCCGCGTGAACAGCTTCCAGACGGTCGACCGCACGATCCCGGGCATCGACCGTCCCTACGACTACATGCCGCAGGTTTTCTACTATTCCGCGTTGCCGCCGCTCTACCGGCACGTCAACTTCCAGGTCTACGGCGAGACGACCTATTTCGACCGCGCCGACACGGTGACCGGCGGGCGGTTCAACCTGAGGCCATTCGTATCGTTCCCGTTCGAGAACGCGTCCGGCTTCTTCGTCCCGCGGATCGCCTTGAACCAGACCTGGTACAAGCTCGATGGCAACCCCCTGGGAGACGACCAGTTGGCGCGCACGGTGCCGGATTTGAGCGTCGACAGCGGCCTGTTCCTCGAGCGCGAGATGACGCTGCTCGGAGGGCGATACCTGCACACCGTGGAGCCGCGGGTCTTCTACCTCTATCGACCGGCGGTCGATCAGGACCAGATACCGGTATTCGACAGCAGCCAATTCGACTTCTCGTTCCTGCAGCTGTTCCGCGACAACCGCTACAGCAGCATCGATCGCCTCGGCGACACCAACGCGATCACGCTGGCGCTGACGTCGCGGCTGCTGCATTCGGAAACCGGACGCGAGCGCCTGCGCCTCGGCCTGGGCCAGATCTATTACCTCTCCGATCGGGACGTCGTGCTGCCTGGCCAGGTGGCGCAGACTGATCCGAGTTCCGAGATCGTCGCCGAGGCATTCGCACAGATCAATCGCGCCTGGTCGGTCGGCGCAGCGCTACAGTGGAACCCGAACACCGATCTGACTGAACGTAGCGCCATGCGCCTGCGCTACCGCCCCGGCACGCGGGCGATCGTCAACGTCGACTACCGTTTCCGTCGCCCCGCGAGCGTCGAGCAGACCGACCTGTCGTTCCGCTGGCCCCTGAACCCGAACTGGTCGCTGCTCGGCCGCTGGAACTACTCGCTGCCCGATAGTCAAACACTGGAGACGTTTGCCGGCGTCGAGTACGAGTCCTGCTGCTGGGGCATCCGGCTGGTCGGCCGGCGCTTCATCAGTACGTCGGAAGGCAAGTACGACAACGCCATCTTCTTTCAGTTCGAGCTCAAGGGCCTCGGCGGCCTCGGGCGCAACACGACCAATTATCTCAGGAACAACATCCCCGGCTTTACCGAAGAGTTTTGAGCGCGGGCAGTCGGTCATGCTCGAATCCGACTGGCACGCCATCCAATCGATGGGCAGGAACACGCAATGATCACCAGAACACGATTCACCACCGTTTCCCTCGCCGTATGGCTGACCACGGCATTCGGCTGCGCGCTGCTGGCGTGCGCCGTGCGCGTCGCGCACGCAGATCCGTTCGACCGGATCGTCGCCATCGTCGACGATGACGTCGTCATGCAGTCGGAATTCGACCGATACCGCAAGCGTGTCGAGCAGCAGCTCGCGGGCCGTGGCGGCGAGTCGCTGCCTGAGGACGTCATCAACCGGCAGGTGCTGGAGCGGCTCGTGATGTCGAAGATCCAGCTCCAGTATGCGAAGCGCGCCGGGGTGAACGTCGACGACGACACCCTGAACAAGGCGGTCGCCAGCATCGCCGCGCAGAACAAGGTTTCGCTCGAGCAGTTCCGCGAGGTGCTGGCGAAGGAGGGTTATGACTTCGCCCAGTTCCGCGAGGATATCCGCGACGAGATCACCATCGGCCGGCTCAAGCAGCGCGAGGTGGACAATCGGGTGGCAGTCAGCGAGCGGGAGATCGACGGCTATCTGCAGAACCCGAACAATCAGGGCTCGGCCGCCGAGACGGAGTATCGACTTTCGCACATCCTGATCGGTACGCCGGAGGGCGCGACGCCGGAGCAGCTCGAGGCCGCCAGGAGAAAGGCCGATGCCATCCTCGCCGACCTGCGCGCAGGCGCCGACTTTGCCAAGGTCGCTGCGTCGAGCTCGGATGCGCGCGAGTCGCTGGATGGTGGCGACCTCGGATGGCGCAAGGCCGGTCAGCTACCAGCCATGCTTGGTGATGCCATGCGGGGCATGAAGCCGGGCGACATCAGCGAGGTGATGCGGGGGCCGAACGGTTTCCACATCGTCAAGCTCACCGACATGCGCAGCGGCGAGGGCGCATTCACGGTCACCCAGACCAAGGCCCGCCACATCCTCATCAAGACCAGCGAGGTGGTGTCCGCGGAGGAGGCCCGCGAGAGGCTGCAGAAGCTGAAGCTGCGTATCGACGGCGGCGACGACTTCGCGACACTCGCCCGCTCGAACTCCGAGGATCGCGGCAGCGCCGCCGCTGGCGGTGATCTCGGATGGACCAACCCCGGACAGATGGACCCCGATTTCGAGCGGGTCATGAATTCGCTGCAGCCGAACCAGGTGAGCGAACCATTCCAGACCCAATTCGGGTGGCATATCGTCCAGGTGCTGGAACGGCGCGAGTACAACGACAGCGCCGGCGCCCTTCGCAACAAGGCCCGCGAGGCGATTCGGCAGCGCAAGACCGAAGAGGAGTACCAGGCCTGGATGCGACGGCTGCGCGACGAGGCCTACGTCGAGTACCGGATGCCTGGCGTTGCCGTAACCGCCGCCGAGGCGCCGGCGGCCGCCGAACGAGGCGACGCCGCTGCGGAAGCGGAAGCCGAGGCGGCTGCCGCGCCGGAGGCGCCCGCGAGCGACGCGGATACGAACGCATCTGTCCCGCCGGAGGCGCCCGCGAGCGACGCCGATTCAAACGCATCCGTCCCTGCGGAGGCGCCCGCGAGCGACGCCGATTCAAACGCATCCGTCCCTGCGGAGGCGCCCGCGAGCGACGCCGGGGGTCCGACGTCCGGGGCGGCAGTACCGGCGAAGAACCCGGCCGGCGATATCGCCGCGGAGGCCGCTGGCGGCGACAGACCACCGGGCGACGTCCCGGAGTTCCGGACGACGACCGAGGACACCGGCGAGGATTCACCGTTTTCGGTCGGCGACCCGGTGCTGCAGCGCTGATCTGAACTCGACCCGATGCCATCCCCGTCCTGCACCCGTCCTCGATGAGGCGCCCGTGCATCGCCGTCACCGCCGGGGAGCCGGCCGGCATTGGCCCGGATCTGCTGGTCATGCTTGCGCAGCGGGCCACTGCTGCACGGCTCGTTGCGGTTGGTGATGGCGAGGTGCTGCAGCAGCGTGCGGCAGTGCTGGGACTGCCCCTGACCCTGCGCCCGTTCGAGCTTCGCGCTCCCGATCAGCCGGCCGAGCCCGGACTGCTGGAGATACTGCCCATTGCCACGGCGGTACCAGTCGAACCTTCGCGACTGGACCCGCGCAATGCCCGCCACGTGCTGACGATGCTGGCCGCCGCCTGCGACGGCTGCCTCGCCCGGCAATTCGACGCAATGGTCACGGCCCCGGTACAGAAGAGCGTGATCAACGACGCCGGCCTCCCGTTCAGCGGCCACACGGAGTTCCTGGCCGATCGCTGCAGCAGCGATCTGCCCGTGATGATGCTGTCGACACCGGGTCTGCGCGTGGCGCTTGCGACCACGCACCTGCCGCTCGCCGCGGTTCCCCGCGCGATCACGACGCCGTTGCTGGTGCGGATCATCGGCATCATCGACCGGGAGCTGCGCCAGCGCCTGGCGCTGCCGCGCCCGCGACTGCGGGTATGCGGGCTGAATCCGCATGCGGGCGAGGGCGGCCATCTCGGTCGAGAGGAGATCGACGTGATCGGCCCGGCCATCGCCGCGTGCGCGGCGGCGGGCATCGACGTGACCGGCCCATGGTCGGCCGATACCGTCTTCAACCCGGAGCTGCGCCAGTCGACCGATTGCTACCTGGCGATGTTCCACGACCAGGGACTGCCGGTACTGAAGGCACTCGGCTTCGGTGATGCCGTCAACGTCACGCTGGGATTGCCGATCATCCGCACGTCGGTCGATCACGGCACGGCACTCGATCTGGCCGGGACAGGCCGTGCCTCGGTGAGCAGTCTGGTGGCGGCCGTCGATGTCGCCATCACGATGGTCGGAACGGCCGCGGGTCGGCCGACGCCGTGAACGGCCCGCCGGCACTGCCGCCGCCGAGGAAGCGCTTCGGCCAGCATTTCCTGCACGACCCGGCGATCATCGACCGGATCGTCACCGCCATCGGCCCCCGCGCGGATCGGCGGCTGGTCGAGATTGGTCCGGGCCGTGGCGCCCTGACGCGCGCACTGCTGCGGTCCGTCCCGCAACTCGACGTCGTCGAGATCGATCGCGACCTCGCCGCGCGGCTGCCGGCACTGCTGGACACCACCAGCGAGCGGTTGCGCGTACATTGTGTCGATGCCCTCGCATTCGACCTCGGCGCACTGACGCCGCCGCACCAGACGATCGATGTCGTCGGCAACCTGCCCTACAACATCTCCTCACCGCTGCTGTTTCACCTGCTCGATCAGGTCGATCGGATCGGCATCATGGTCTTCATGCTGCAGAAGGAGGTCGTCGAGCGGATTGCAGCCGCACCAGGCGGCCGGGATTACGGTCGGTTGAGCGTGATGATCCAGCACCTATGCCGGGTCGAGCACCTGTTCAACGTCGGTCCGGGTGCGTTCACGCCGCCACCGAAGGTCGACTCCGCCGTCGTGAGGCTCACGCCGTTCGCCGCGAGCGAGCGGATCGAAGTCGATCGCGGGGTGCTGACAGAGCTCGTGCGCCGCGCGTTCTCGATGCGACGCAAGACCCTGCGCAACAATCTGCGCGATTTCTGCCCGCCGCTGCTCCTCGAGGCGGCGGAGATCGATCCCCGGCGACGCGCCGAGACGCTCACCGTGGCGGAATTCGTTCGGCTGGCACGGATGAAGTGCGAATGGCGGAACCGGCTTATGTGACAAACTTTGCAGCAGACTTATTACTGCGTGCTAACTGATTGAACGCCGGGCGCTTCGAAAGTTACCCACATTCCCTGTGGATAAATCTGTGAGTTTCCTCTCTAAAATGGGCCGAAGGCGCCGATTCTGTGTCAGTCCTGTTACATTGGCTACTTTTTGACCACATTTATTGTTATTGTTTTTCAATAAGTTGTACCTAAACATCTGGGTTTCAAAGGCGTTTTTGGCCGTTTCCATCACAGTTTTCGCGAATTGCCTCGGCATTGTGCATAACCCGATGCGAGGGGGGCGATTCCGCTTGACAAGCCCGGCCGATTCAAGTCCCGGGAGAGGTCGAAAGATCCGCCCGCAGCATCGCCAGCACGGGGGCCGTGACCGGGCGAATGCCCCGCCAGATTTCAAAGGCTTCCGCGGCCTGCTCGACCAGCATGCCGAGGCCATCGGCAAGCCTGTGGATGCCATGATCCGCCGCCCACCGCAGGAACGGCGTCATCGCGGGCCCGTACATCATGTCGTAGCAGGCCGCCCCGGCGGCAAGCACCGACGCCGCCAGCTCCGGCACCTCGCCCTTGAGGCTGGCGGAGGTCGCGTTGATGACGAGGTCGAAAGGACCGTCGATGTCAGCCATTGCGCCCCCGGCAACATTGCCGGCACCGGCGAACGCCATCGCCAGGCCCTCGGCCCGCGCCGCGGTACGGTTGGCGATGAACAGTCGGGCGGGCTGCTGGTCAAGCAGCGCCGGCACGACACCACGGCCCGCGCCGCCCGCCCCGAGGAGCAGCACCGAGTGCCCGCGGATGACCCAGCCCAGCCGGCCGATGTCCGATACCAGGCCCGCGCCATCGGTGTTGTCGCCGCAGACACGGCCGTCGGCATCGAACCACAGCGTGTTGACCGCCCCGGAGCGCTCGGCACGGGATGTCCGGGACTCGCAAAGCGCCCATGCGTCGGTCTTGAATGGCAACGTGACGTTCGCACCACGACCGCCGAGATCCCGAAACCGGTGCACATAAGCGGTGAACTGGCCCTCGGGAACCCGCACCGCCGCATACACCATCGCCTGCCCGCTCTGTCGGGCGAAGGCGGCGTGGATCGCCGGTGACTTGCTGTGAGAAACGGGATTGCCGAAGACGCAGTAATTGTCGCAGCCGGCGACGACGGGGATGTCGATCTTCATGGCGGTCGCGCCGGCGGAGAGCGCAGGCGTCTGCGGCTAGGCGGCCTGGCCGCGCAGACCGCCCTCGAGCACTGCGGACTTGAATCCCCGCTCGCTGAGCAGGAACGCCGCGGCGGAGCTGCGCCGCCCCGTGTCGCAATAGGCGATGTACTCCACGTTCGGATCCAGTGAGTCCATCTTCAGACGCAGCATGAACAGCGGGATGTTGATGCTGCCCTTGATCCCGTCGTTCGCGGCCTCGCTCTCGAGCCGTACGTCCAGCCACTTCGCGCCCTTGCTGATCCGCGCCTCGGCATCGGCACGCTTGACCCACGACAGCATGGGTTCCTTCAGCAGCGAATTGAAGTCGGCCTTGGACAGGCGCATCAGCACGCCATCGGTGATCATCACGACGTTGGCATTACGCTTGGCCTCGGAGAGGAGCGCCTCCTCACCGAACGCATCGCCATCGTCGAGCTGCGCGAGCACGAGTTCCGTCCCGGCCTTCGACGCGCGGGTGACCTTGGCCTTGCCGGTCTTGATGACATAGTAGAAATCGCCATCGTCGCCCTGGCGGATGATGAGGTCACCGGATTTGACGGGGATCTCCTGCATCTGCATGAACATCGCCTGGATGTTCGCGGCCGGCACCTGCTGGAACGCGCGGGACTGCAGGATCCGGGTCATCCAGTCGCCGTGGGCCTCCTCGGCCTCGACGCTCGCCGGCTGGATCTCGGTCACCTCGATGCCCGAGAGCTGATCCCAGGTCAGCATCACGTCGAGCAGGTCGCTGTCGATCCGGATGATCCGGCAGTTCGTGCGCGCGGTCGCCGTATGCTGGCGCGGCTGGTGGTTGCCGATCGGATGCCGGGCCTGTGCCGTGCCACCGATGATGGTGGTCGATGGGCCACGGTCGGAGACCAGCTGCACCTCGCCTTCGATCACGTAGGTGTTCTTGCGATCGGTCTCGCCAGCGCGAAAGATGGGTTTGCCGGCCCCAACCTCCTCGACGAAGGTCTTGACCGATAACTCGTGCAGACTCTCCTGGTTCAACGCGCTTGCCGGAATGAGCATCTTCAACACGGCCTTGTCGATGAGCTGTTTTTGTTCAGCCATTCACTCTGCTCGCCTGTGGGCTTTCAAACTTAACGTGTTGATAATTATGGACTAACGATGGCACGGGCTCTGCCGACGCAACCTGACTATAGTAGCCGCCGCATCTGACGTTGAACAGCGCCGTCCGCCGACCGCATCACGTTCGGCCCCGGTGCCGGGCAATCAGGTGCCCGGAGACAACCCCGGCCCTCAAATGATGTAACCGCGTTCGCCATGGTCGGCCAGGTCGAGGCCCTCGGTCTCGCCATCGGCACTGACCCGCAGTGGCGTCAGCAGTCCAACCAGCCGCAGCAGAAGCCAGGTCCACGCGGCACACCATAGCGCCGTGGCGACGACACCGATCGCCTGCGTGCCGAGCTGCCCCGCCATCGTCACGCCCTCGGCCAGTCCAACGCCGCCCAGACTCGCATCCACGAAAACCCCAGCAGCGATCGTGCCGAGTACCCCGCCGACACCGTGTACCGGAAACACATCCAGCGAATCGTCGATCCGGGCGACCCGCTTGATGTACTGGGTCGAAAAGAAACAGACGACGCCGGCGACCAGACCAATCACCAGCGCACCGCCCGGGCCGACGAAACCCGAAGCCGGCGTGATCGTCCCCAGCCCCGCGACCATGCCGGTAACGATTCCGAGCACCGACGGCTTTCCGTAGCGCAGGGTCTCGACCATCAACCAGGAAAGCGCGCCGGCCGCCGCCGACACATGCGTCACCAGCATCGCCATGCCGGCCGAGCCATTCGCGGCCAGTGCGCTGCCGGCATTGAATCCATACCACCCGACCCATAGCATGCCCGCCCCCATGACGGTCAGGGTCATGTTGTGGGGAGGCATCGCCGTGCCCGGGAAGCCGCGCCGGGGGCCTACCACCAGCGCACAGACGAGCGCGGCGACACCGGCATTGACGTGTACGACGGTACCGCCAGCGAAATCGAGCAGTCCCATCTTCTGCAGCCAACCGCCACCCCAGACCCAGTGACACACCGGTGCATATACGACGATCAGCCACAGCCCGCTGAACAGCAGCATGGCCGGGAAGCGCATCCGCTCTGCGTATCCGCCGATCACCAGCGCCGGCGTGATGATCGCGAAGGTCATCTGGAACATCAGGAAGACCGTCTCGGGTATCGACGATGCCAGCGGATGCGTCGAGTCGGGCGTGAGCCCGAGCAGCATGATCCTGCCGCCACCGAGCCAGGCATGGTGTGCGCCACCGTCACCGAACGCCCAACCGTAGACGAAGACCACCCATAGCAGCGTCGCGACGCAGGTGATCGCGAAACACTGCATCAGGACCGACAGGACGTTCTTGCTGCGAACCAGGCCGCTGTAGAAGAGCGCCAGCCCCGGCAGTGTCATGAACAAAACGAGACCGGTGGCAACCAGGACCCATGCGGTGTTGCCGCTGTCGAGCCCGGTGTCCGACTGCGCAAAAACCGCTGACGGAACTGCAAACAGGCAAGAGGAAGCAGCGGTGACGGCCACCCGATGCAGAACTGCTCTCACGATACCCCCCGAAAGACTCTATATTCTTTTATTGTTTTTTACTGCACGCCATATCCGCGCCCCGGCGCACGCAGCTACCCGCTGGACCTGGCCCCGTACTGCGACGGGTTCGGGCGAAAATCGGCGGCCGTGCCACCGACCGACCGCCCATCAGATTGCGTCGTTTCCGGTTTCGCCGGTTCGGATCCGGATGACCTGCTCGATGTCGACGACGAAGATCTTGCCGTCACCGATCGAGCCGGTGTTGGCGGCCGTGCGCAGCGTCTCGAGGACCTCGTCCAGCCGGTCGTCGGCGATCGCGATCTCGACCTTTACCTTCGGCAGAAAGTCCACGACGTACTCCGCGCCGCGATACAGTTCCGTGTGGCCGCGCTGGCGCCCGAAGCCCTTGACCTCGGTCGCCGTCATTCCCTGCACGCCGATCTCCGAAAGCGCCTCGCGCACGTCATCCAGCTTGAACGGCTTGATTATCGCGGTTACCAGCTTCATCTGTGGGCCTCCCCTCGCATCGATCGCGTTGCTCTTCCGACTCGTCGCCAGGGCGACGTCGAGCCTGTTTCTTCCGTCCGGGCTGGATATTGTGCCCGAAGCGATACCCGCCGGTCACCACTGCTCGGTGCCTCCGGGGAATCGGCTCGCGCGGGCGGGCCGACGTGAATCGGCAATGCGCACGCAGGTGTGGAGGCAGGGCGACGGACATCCCGTGCCGTCGGTTGCCCCGCCTGGCGAGTCGAACCCGCTGCGAAGCTTGCGGGTCGCCCCCAGCTCGGGCGACGGCGCCCGGCACGCCGAGCGCGCCCCATTCGGCAGGGTCTCACCTGAACTGGCAACGTCGATCCGCCGAGCGCCCGTGACAGATTGGTGCTGGCGCAGTCCGGCGTCACCGGCGGCAGTGGATGGCGCACGGGCACCGGGTCCTGCGGTTCATGGGCCCGGCGGCCGTGCGAAGGTCGACCGCTCGCGACGCACCCTCGCCCACTTGTAGGCATCGAGTACCGACATTGCGTAGACGAACACGCCACCGGCATAGCGCCCGACCACGGAATGCCCGGGCGTGGTCAGGTGATAGCTGATCCAGCCCCCCAGCAGCACAAAGAACAGGAATGTCAGCCCGCGCCGGGGCTGCTGATTCAACACCTGGCCGACGCCTGGCAGCAGAATCGCCACGATCATGACCAGCAGGGGAGGCCGCACGCTGGCAGGTTGCGGTGTGGTCATGACCTTCACTCAGACCGGGCCCGCTGGGGACCCCACGACCCGTCGCTGGAATGCCTGGATCAACGACAGTTGCCGGTCGAGCAGTTCCCGCAGTCGTTCGCCGGGCACGCGAATGGCCTCGCCGAACTGCACGCGCCGCAGAACCGAGTAGTCGGCGCGCTGGCCCTGAGCGAGCTGGCAGACCACTCGCACCCCGCGCGGCGAAATGACCAGCTCCTTCATCCGCGGGTCCGCGAACATCCCGATGTGGGCATCCAGCGTGGGGATTACTGCAACCGCCTCCTCGCAGTCGGCCCGTAGCAGCGCATGGGATGGCCAGTGCGTCGGCAGTGGCACGTGGACCGGCAGCGACCATAGGGAAGAGTAGAACTCTGTGTTCTCCGGACGCACGAGCAGATCAAGTACCCCGGCGACCGGCAGTTGGGTCCGTATCGTCGCGCGCAGCCACAGCTGCGGCAGTTTGCGATAACCCACATGGTCCGCGATCGGCTCGAGACGGACCGGCATATCGCGATAACGGCCTTCGAGCAGCGGAAAGTTGATGTCGTCCTGGATGAGTTCGGCGCCCTGGAGCAGCGGGAGGCAATCCTGCCACATTGCCGAGCGCTGTTGCCGCAAACGCTCGCGATGCCTTCGCTGCTGCAGCCAGAACAACGCTGCGAACAGCACGATGACAACCAGCGGCAGCACGATCGATGACATCCTCGACATCAGGAACGGCTCCGCTTCCGGCAGGATCCGAAACGGGGACGGCGCGCGTGACTCATCGGCAGGGTCCGACTACACGATACTGCCGGCAGCACAGGGGCCGCCGGCAGCGGCTTTCGCGGATCAGTATCCCGCCGGCTTTGGCCACGGCATGGTGAACTGATCGCCGCGCTTTACGTACTGGTAGCGGTGCATCGAGAACCACAGCGACGCGACGATGAAGAATGCGAGGATCGAGATCAGGTAGTCCGCGTAGCCGAGGAAGGTCGCGAAGTAGACCGCCAGACAAAGAACGAACAGCACGATTGCCGGCAGCGGATGGAACGGGTGGATGTATCCGCGCTTGATCGTGCCGAGCGGCCATAGCCTGCGGAACCGCAGCACGTTGAAGGACATGAACGTGTAGCCGAGCAGCCCGGCGAGGATCGAGAACGTGATGACACCATCCAGCGGAAGCTGGTAGGCCGCCGTCATCGCGATGGGGATCAGGAACACGATCGACCGGAACGGCGTGCGGTAGCGTGGATGCACGGCGCCGAACCACTGCGGCATGTAGTGATCGCGGCCCATCGAGAACCACGCTCGGGAAGCATCGTTGATGCACCCGTTCGCCGAGGCAAGCGTCGAAAACAGCGTGCCAACGAACAGGAAGATCTGAAGCCCCTTGCTGCCCGTGATGATGGCCGCATCGTAGAGCGGAGTATAGGCCTGCCCCAGATACTCCCATGGCATCAGGCCGGCGGCGATGAACCAGGTGAGCGTCGCCGCAATGATGAGCGTCACCATGCCGGTGATCGTACCGAGCGGGATGGAACGACTGGCCGAGCGGCACTCCTCGGCGGCCTGACAGGTGCCTTCGATCCCGAGGTAGTACCACATGCCGAACTGCAACGCCGCGATCACGCCGATCCAGCCGTAGGGCAGCCCCGTCAGCAGTTCCTGATGCTTGACCACCGCGCCCGGTGCCCAGGGTTCGACGGCGAGGAAGAGCACAACGATCGACAGGAACGCAATGGCGGTAATGACGAAGTTGAAGGTCAGCGACAGGAACACGCCCCGGTAATTGAGCCAGGCCAGTCCGACGATTACCAGCATCACGAACGGACGCGAATCCAGATCCGGATGGCCCATCTGGCCCGCAACGGTCTTCAGCAGGTCGCCGGCGACGAACGCGTTACCGGCCTCGAGCATCGTGTAGGCCATGACCAGGTAAAGACCGACGTTGAAGGCCATCAGCGGTCCGATGATGTGCTTGGCCTGGGCGTACTGGCCGCCCGCGGCAGCAACGGTCGACGTGACTTCCGAGTCGATCATCGCAACGCAGGTGTAGAGAAGGCCGATGACCCAGCAGGCGATCAACGCCGCCAGCGCACCGCCCTTGCCGACGGAGAAGTTCCAACCCATGAACTCGCCCACGAGCACGATGCCGACGCCGAGACCCCAGATATGCGCGGGTCCAAGAACCTTGAGGAGATTGATCCTCTCGCCATGGACGGTGGCGCTGTGGATGACGTCGCTCATTGGTCGCCTCCCGGCAGCCCGCCCTGATCCAGCAGTTCATCGGCGCCTTCGCGGGAGCTCAGCAGCAGCGATTCGTCGTAGCGGGCTCCGACCGAGAACATGTCAGTCAGCATCCATAGCGCCAGGCCGGCAGAGATGATCCAGGCCGCGTACTCGGCGATGTTCCAGATATCCATGTTTCAGTCTCCTCGTTTCGTTATCGGCTCTGTGCGCGAACCCGTCGTGCCTCGCCGCTCTTCGCGTCGGTGCCATCAAAGCGTTCGGCAATCACGTCGCGGTACTCTCGCGCGGACACCGACAGCATGTACCAGAAATAGAACACCAGCAGACCGGCCACCAGCACCAGCTTGCCCGCATCGATGCTGTAGTCGAAGCGGTTGTCGATGATCGCCTTCGCGGCCGCAGGGTCCTTGCCAAGCTTCTCCCAGCCGGCCTGCATCGCGGCGTTCTGTCCGAGTTGCTCCCAGGTGACCGCCGGCGCGGTCACGTCACTGGCTGCAGCCACCTCCGCGACGGGTGCGTGACTGGCACGCCATTGCGCGATCCAGGCCGGGGCCTTGAGCGCGCAAAAGACCAGGACCAGCATCAGCAGCGAATCGAAGATGATGCCCGCCGTACTCTGCACAGGTGGCTGATAGATCTTTCTTGCCATGTCGTCTCTCCCGCGAGGACTGCATTGAATGACTGGACGGCGGTCGCCGGGTCCGTCACCGCGTGACGGAGAGTCCGGCACCCGTCACCGGCCGCTGTCGAGATGCCTGATGTCGGTGCCGTAGATCCAGTCCTTGTCGTGCGAGTAGTGGTTGACCATCGCGATCAGGGAGGCCGTGTTGTAGCCGACGATCAGCACGCCGCTGATCAATAGCGCCACGGAGACCCCGTTGTTGTCGACGAGGTGGCGCACGCCCAGATAGACCGCTCCGACGGCGACCCACAGGGCGACGATGAAACAGACGGCCCAAAGACGATCGCGGGCGAACATCGAGTCGATTCGCTGCTGCAAGGACGGTGACATGGAAGCTCTCCCCGCCGGCTGCCTTGCGCCGGCGAATATGATTATTGTTGTGAGCATGCTTCGCCCGCCCCAGCATCGTGCAAGAACGGGCGTCTTCGCTGGCAGCCGCACCAGCGCTGTGCAGAGCATCGTTCTGCTCGGTTGCGCTTGTCAAGCGGCAGGCAACTTTTTTTCTTCCCAGTAAACTGCTGCGTCGCCGCAAACCGGCTGCGATCGATCGCGCGGGGTCCGTCGCCATCGAGCGATGTTTGCGATGCAACATCCTTGATCGCGGTGCGGCGATCATCCTGGCGGTCGGCAGGTCGCCGCGCCTAGTTTCCTGCCAGTTACTTTTTTTTCTCGTTGATAAACTTGTACAGTTGACGGAGAATGTGTCAGACGAGGTGTTGTCGGCTCGAGTTCAGTACCGCGGTCGCGTTGATTGCGGGGTGACGCGTCATCGGATTCGTCGGCCAGCTTGACCGGCAACCGGCATTGCAACCGCACAGATTCAGCCACGACGAGATTGGCGTGCCTGGGCTAGGGCGCGCCGGCATGAGAACCAGACGAAGACGGCATCAACGGAGGGCGGCGATGACACCGAGTGAAGCGAAGAAATGGCTGAAGGCCAATAACATCAAATTCATCATGGCACAGTTCGTCGACATGCACGGTTCGGCGAAGACGAAGGCCGTGCCGGCATCACATCTGGATGACATCCTGACCGACGGTGCAGGTTTCGCCGGCTTCGCGATCTGGGGCATGGGCATGGGGCCCCATGGCCCGGATTTCATGGCCAGGGGTGATCTCTCGACCCTGTCGCTGATTCCGTGGATGCCGGGCTACGCCCGACTCGTCTGCGTCGGTCACGTCCATGGAAAGCCCTATCCCTATGACTCGCGCCATATTCTGTCCAAGCAGATCGAGCGGCTGACGGCACGCGGCTGGACCATGTTCACCGGCGTGGAGCCCGAGTTCATGCTGCTGCGACGCAATCCCGACGGCAGCATCGCCCCGCACGACGATACCGATACGCTGGAGAAGCCCTGTTACGACTTCAAGGGGCTCTCGCGCAGCGCCTGCTTCCTGGAGAAGCTGTACGACTCGCTGACTGCAGTGGGCTTCGATCCGTACCAGATCGATCACGAGGACGCCAATGCGCAGTTCGAGATCAACTACACCTACAGCGACTGCATGACCAGCGCCGATCGCTACATCTTCTTCAAGATGGCGGCCAGCGAGATCGCCAACCAGCTCGGCATGGTCTGCACGTTCATGCCGAAGCCGTTCGCCAACCGCACCGGCACCGGTACGCATTTCCACATCTCGATCGGCGACAAGAAGACCAGCAACATCTTCCACGACCCGAAGGACAAGCGTGGCCTCGGCCTGTCGCAGACCGCGTACCACTTCCTCGGCGGGCTGCTGACCCATGCCCGCGGGCTGACCGCCATCCTGGCGCCGTCGATCAACTCCTACAAGCGGCTGGTCGTCGGTCGCGCACTGTCCGGCGCGACCTGGGCGCCGGCCTACATTTCCTATGGCGACAACAACCGAACCTGCATGGCGCGCATCCCGTACGGTCGGCTGGAGTTGCGCCTCGCCGACGGCTCGTCGAATCCGTATCTGGTGACGACCGCGATCATCGCCGCCGGTCTCGACGGGGTCGATCGCAAGCTTGACCCGGGCGAGCCGGTGAACGAGAACCTCTACGAGTTCAGCGCCGCGGAATTGAAGAAGCGCAAGATTCGAACACTGCCGCAGAACCTCAACGAGTCACTGGACGAGCTCGAGGAGGACAAGGTGCTGTGCGACGCACTCGGCGCCGACGTGGCGAGGGAGTTCATCATGCTAAAGCGCATGGAGTGGGTCGAGTACCAGCGCCATGTGTCGAAGTGGGAAACAGATCGTTATCTGGAGTTCTACTGACATGTGCGGAATCGTCGGCTTGATGATCAAGAAGCCTGCCTTGCGGGCGAAGCTCGGTGAATGGGCGGTACCCATCCTCATCGGCATGACCGACCGTGGCCCGGACTCCGCCGGGCTGGCGGCGTTCACTGACAAGCAGAAGGGCAGACATCACAAGTACAGCCTGTTCACCGAGGACGCCGGGTTCAGCTGGAAGAAGCTCGCCGCGAGCTACCGCAAGCACTTCCGCGTCGCGGCCAAGGTGCAGGTGCAGGACAACCACGCGACCCTGATCGCGAGCGGCGATCCGGCCGATGTACGTCAGTGGTGCGGCGAACACTTCCCTGGCATTCACGTGTTGTCCGTGGGCAAGGTGATGGACGTCTACAAGGATGTCGGCACACCTGCCGAGATCGCCGGCAAGTACGACTTCGGCGAGCTGCGCGGCACGCATGTCGTGGCGCACACGCGCATGGCGACCGAATCGGCGGTGACGCCCGATCGCGCGCATCCGTTCACCGCCGGCACGGACTTCTGCCTGGTCCACAACGGCACGGTGTCCAACCCCTACAGCATCCGCAGGATGCTCGAGCCGCGCGGCATCCACTTCGACACCGACAACGACACCGAGGCCGTCTGCCGGTTCCTCGAGTGGCGGATGCGCGAGGGCGACACCCTCGAGCAGGCGCTGAAGCATGGCTTTCGGGAGCTCGACGGCTTCTACACCCTGCTGATGGGCACCGCCGACAAGCTCGCGCTCGTCCGCGACGCGTTCGCCTGCAAGCCGGCGGTGGTCGCGGAGAACGACGACTACGTGGCGATCGCCTCGGAGTTCCACGCACTCGCGCACCTGCCCAACGTCAACAAGGCCCGCATCTTCGAACCGCAGCCCGAGAAGATCTACATATGGAACGCATAGACCTGCGCAAGCGTTCGCTGCGGGAGCTGAACGGCTTCCTGCATCACGACCTCGCGAAGAAGAAGGTCACGCACGTCGAGGTGATCAACCCGGACGGCAATCACAGTATTGCCGCCGGCGTCGATGCGCCGGTGACGATCGACGTGCGCGGCCACACCGGCTACTACTGCGCCGGCATGAACAAGAAGGCGACCATCACCGTGTACGGCAATGCCGGCCCGGGTGTCGCCGAGAACATGATGTCAGGGACCGTGCACGTCAAGGGCTTCGCATCGGTTTCTGCGGGAGCCTCGGGGCACGGGGGGCTTCTGGTCATCGACGGCGATGCGTCGCTGCGCTGCGGCATCTCGATGAAGGGCATCGATATCGTCGTCGGCGGCGACGTCGGCAACTTCTCCGCCTTCATGGCGCAGGCGGGTACGCTGGTGGTCTGCGGCGATGCCGGCGAGCACCTCGGCGACTCGCTGTACGAGGCGGTGATCTACGTTCGCGGCAGGGTGAAGTCTCTCGGCGCCGATGCCCACGAGGAGCCGATGACCGAAGCCGACCACAGGAAGCTCGGCGAGCTGCTGTCCCGTGCCGGCTTCGGTTACGACCCGAAGGAGTTCCGGCGGATTGCCTCGGCAAAGACACTGTACAACTGGAACGCGGACGCGAACCAGGAATACTGACCACACGAATCCGGAGAGCAATGCCGTGAGCCACCGCCGCATCCAGCGTGAAGAGAGCGCCACCTTCGATCGCAGCATCATCGACTACATCCAGCGCGCATCCGCCACGGGTCTTTACGAGATCCGCGGACTCGGCGCCAAGCGCCGGGTGCCACATTTCGACGACCTGCTGTTCCTGGCCGGCTCGATGACACGTTACCCGCTCGAGGGCTACCGGGAACGCTGCTCGACGAAGACCGTCCTCGGTACTCGGTTCGCCAGGAAGCCGATCGAGCTCGACATACCGATCACGATCGCCGGCATGAGCTTCGGGTCGCTGTCGGCGAACGTCAAGGAGGCGCTCGGCCGTGCCGCGAGCGCGTGCGGCACCTCGACGACAACTGGCGACGGCGGCATGACGCCGGAGGAACGGCTGTCGTCGAAGACGCTGGTCTACCAGTGCCTGCCGTCGCGCTATGGCTTCAATCCCGACGACGTCCGCAAGGCGAACGCTATCGAGGTCGTCGTGGGTCAGGGCGCGAAGCCGGGCGGCGGCGGCATGCTGCTCGGCCAGAAGGTCAACAAGCGTGTCGCTGGCATGCGCACGCTGCCGGAGGGGGTCGACCAGCGCTCCGCCTGCCGTCACCCCGACTGGACAGGCCCCGACGATCTGACCATCAAGATCCGGGAACTTCGAGAGATCACCGACTGGGAGATCCCGATCTACGTCAAGGTCGGTGCCACCCGAACGTTCCACGACGTCAAGCTGTGCGTGCACTCCGGCGCCGACGTCGTGGTCGTCGATGGCATGCAGGGCGGTACGGCGGCGACGCAGACGGTGTTCATCGAGCACATCGGCATCCCGACGCTGGCTGCGGTCCGCCAGGCCGTCGACGCGCTCGAGGACATGAACATGAAGGGCAAGGTGCAGCTGATTGTCTCCGGGGGCATCCGCACCGGCGCAGATGCCGCCAAGGCGCTGGCGATGGGTGCCGATGCCGTGTCGATCGGCCAGGGCATACTCTTCGCGATGGGTTGCAACAACGACACCTACATCCGGAAAGGCGAGCACATCGACGCAACTCAAGACTACGAGGCGCTCGGCACCGCGCCGGGGTTCTGCCACCACTGCCATACCGGCCGCTGCCCGGTCGGCATCACGACGCAGGACGAGGTGCTCGAGCAGCGCCTGACGCCAGAGGTGGGCGCCCGACACGTCAGGAACTACCTGAAGACGATGGCGATGGAACTGACCACCATTGCACGGGCCTGTGGCAAGTCCGACGTGCATCACCTGGAGCGCGAAGACCTCGTGGCGCTGACCGTGGAGGCGGCCGCGATGGCACAGGTTCCGCTCGCCGGAACGAGCTGGATCCCGGGGCGCCCGACACCGTAGCAACGGCAGGCGCCGCGCGTGCAACACGCCGGCGCGGTCTGCAGGATTGTAACGCGCTCAAGCCCGTAAACAGAAAGAGTCATCGCGAAATGATCCGCAGTACAATCGCCGAGTGAGCCGAAACAGGAGCGTCAAGCCGGGAGCCCCTGGCCGTCAGCGTGTTCGGGGCGCGGCCGGGACGGACGGGGTCGCGCCGGCTCAGACCGACGCGAGCGGTCGATCCCTCGATGCCTACCTCGGCAAGATGATCAATGAGCTGCGCCGTCATGATCACCTGACGATCGCCGAGGTTGCCGAGCAGGCGGGCATCAGCCGCGGGATGCTCTCGAAGATCGAGAACGGCCAGGTCTCATCCAGTCTCGATACGTTGAACCGCATTGCCGGGGCGCTCGGCGTTTCGGTCGCCCACCTGTTCCGCTACTTCAACGTTCCGGCCGGCAATGCGCAGCATGTGCAAAGCGGGACCGGGATGGAGGTCGTCCGCCGGGGCACCCGCCGCGGACATACCTATCACCTGCTCGCCTACGATCAGGGGCCGCAGAAGCTGTTCGAGCCCTTCCTCGTGACGATGGACGACGCAAGCGAGGTCTTTCCATCTTTCGAACATCCGGGGATGGAGTTCATCTACGTGCTGAAGGGGCGCCTGCAGTACCGCCACGGCACCCAGTTATACGTGCTGAATCCGGGCGACTCCCTGACCTTTCGCGGAGACGTTCCCCACGGGCCCGACAAGCTCATCAAGACGCCAATCACCATCCTGTCGGTCATCATCTACGGCGAGCGCGGCTGAGCGCCACATTGGCGTGCCGCCGCTGAGGCAGCGACCGGACTTGCATCGACGTCGCACTGCCGGATTACCCGGCGCGTCTGTCGGAATCGCTTTGCACCCGATGGCCTTCGTCCCCCGGGGCGCGCGGCGCAGGGGAACACGGCGGCCCGCGACGCCTGCAAAGAAAACGGGCGCCCGCGAGGGCGCCCAATCGTCAGAACTTCGACCACAGCAGGAGGAAATCAGGTGTGGTAGGCCGGCTCGCCATGCTCAGCCAGGTCGAGCCCTTCGGACTCGACATCCGGCGTGACGCGCAGACCGATGGTGAACTTGACGATGGTCAGGGCAATCGCGCTGACCACGGCCGACCACACCGCGGCGACCACAACCGCCTTCACCTGGATCATGATTTGTGCCGAGTCATAGCCGAAGGTCGGGCCGACCCAGCCGTCGGTGACGTAGCCGGCACCGCCCACCGCCGGGTTGACGAAGACACCGGTCAGGATCGCCCCGAGAATGCCACCGACGGCATGGACACCGAAGGTATCGAGCGCATCATCGTAGCCCAGCATCTTCTTCAGGTAGGAGACCGCGAAGAAGCAGGCGATGGCGCAGACGACACCGATGACAAGCGCACCCTGGATGCCAACGAATCCGCAGGCCGGCGTGATGCCGACCAGTCCGGCGACCGCGCCGGAGACAGCGCCGAGCAGCGACGGCTTGCCCTTCAGGATCCACTCCGCAAACAGCCAGCTGATCGCGGCGACGGCAGTCGCGAACAGCGTGTTGGCGAAGGCCAGCACCGCGTAGCCATTGGCCTCGAGATTGGAGCCGGCGTTGAAGCCGAACCACCCGAACCACAGCATCGACGCGCCAATCATCGTCATGACCATGCTGTGCGGCGCCATCTGCACCTTGCCGTAGCCGCTGCGCTTGCCAACGAACAGCGCGGCAACCAGACCGGCGACCCCGGCATTGATATGGACGACAGTGCCGCCGGCAAAGTCGAGCGCCCCGAGTTGCCACAGATAACCGGCCGTGGAATTGAGTTCGGCAACGACTTCCGGGCTGGTGTAGGCATCCGGACCGGGCCACCACCAGACCATGTGTGCCAGCGGGATGTACGAGAACGTGAACCAGAGTACCGAGAACAGCAGCACTGCGGAGAACTTCATGCGCTCGGCATATCCGCCTACGATCAGGCCGACGGTGATGGCGGCGAAGGTCAGCTGGAACATCGCGAAGATGAGCTCGGGGATGAGCACACCCTTGCTGAAAGTTGCAGTGGGCACGAAGAAGCCATTCGCATCGTAGACCACGCCGGAAAGCATCGTCTTGCTCAGTCCTCCGAAGAACGCATTGCCGTTGCTGAAGGCCATGCTGTAGCCATACACGACCCAGAGCACCCCGATGAGGCAGAAGATCGTGAACACCTGCATCAGCGTCGATACCATGTTCTTCGATCGGACCATGCCGCCGTAGAACAGGGCCAGACCCGGACAGGCCATGAACAGCACTAATGCCGTCGCCGTCATCATCCAGGTGATATTGCCTTCATTGTAGACAGGCGCCTTGGGTGCCTCGGCGGCCGGCGCGGCGGCGGCCTCTGCCGCCGGTGCGGGTGCGGCGGCATCCTGTGCCAGGGCGGCGCCGCCGACGCACAGCGCGACCATCAGTAGGACGTATCGAAGTAGGGATTTCATGTCGTTCTCCAGGGTTCAGTGATTCTTTGCCGGCGTCACAGCGCAGCGCCGCCCGATTCGCCGGTGCGGATGCGAATGACCTGCTCAATGTTGAAGACGAAGATCTTTCCGTCACCAATCTTTCCGGTCTTGGTCGCGTTGATGATCGCCTCGACGACGCCTTCGAGCTGGTCGTCCTGAATCGCCACCTCGAGCTTGACCTTTGGCAGGAAATCGACGACGTATTCGGCACCCCGGTACAGCTCCGTATGTCCCTTCTGCCGACCGAATCCCTTCACCTCGGTGACCGTGATGCCCTGAACTCCGACCCCCGACAACGCCTCGCGAACGTCATCGAGCTTGAAGGGCTTGATGATTGCAGTAACCAATTTCATTTCCAGGCTCCTCTCTTGTTTTGCCCCGCGAATGCGGACGGCTGCGTCCGCCGGAAGGGTCAGGACGCCGAGGCATTGCGATCTGCCGGTCGGCATCTCTCAGCCGCCCTACTGATGCACCACTCGCGACTGCCACATGCATCGCACCGAAACGCTGCACTGGTGCCTGCGTCACAGTCAGCACGTGCCATGCCAAGCAACTAATCGCTTATTATTCATATGTTTGAATTACTAGAGCGGACTGCCCCCCAGGTAATGAGCACTTTCCTGGTGCATTAACAAAACCGCAACGCACATTTTTGGAGCATTAGCCGAGGGCCTTGACGCCCGCCCTTCCGGTGGCGGAAAGTGGGTCCGTGCTATACGAGCCACGGCCTTGATTGAGAAACTGCGCCTCGACACGCTCGTCGACCGCCTCGCCACGCTGATGCCCGGCGTCAGTGCCGACGCCACCGCGGACCTTCGGCGGAACATCCGCGCGATGCTGACCAGCGCGCTTGCGCGCATGGATCTGGTGACCCGAGAGGAGTTCGACGTGCAGGTGGCCGTGCTGGCCCGCACGCGAGGCCGGCTGGAGGAGCTGGAGCAGCAGGTCCGGGCGCTGGAGCAGTCATTGGGCACACAGCAGGGAGGACAGTAGGGATTTCTTCCGACCTGCCTGTGGTGGTGCAATGAGCTTGCGCACAGGTGACGGTCGAACGGGAGCGCTCAAGGATGAGTGTCGCAGTGATCCACAGTCGTGCCCAGCACGGCATCGAGGCACCCGCGGTCGCCGTCGAGGTGCATCTTTCCAACGGCCTGCCGGGGCTGTCGATCGTCGGTCTCGCCGAGGCCGCGGTGCGGGAGAGCAAGGACAGGGTCCGCAGCGCCATCCTCAACGGCGGTTTCGAGTTTCCACTGCGTCGAATCACGATCAGCCTCGCACCTGCCGACCTGCCGAAGGAAGGCGGTCGCTTCGACCTTCCGATCGCGCTGGGGATTCTCGCCGCGTCGGGGCAGGTGTCGTCCGATGCGATCGACGATCACGAATTCATCGGCGAACTGGGGTTGACCGGGGAACTGCGCGCCGTTCGCGGCGCGCTGCCCATCGGTCTTGCGACGGCGCGGGCCATGCGCGCGCTGGTGCTGCCATCGGCAAACGCCGAGGAGGCAGCGCTGGTAAACGATCTGCGCGTGTTGCCCGCCGCGCACCTGCTCGACGTCTGCGCACACTTGAACGGGTCGCTGCCGTTGACGCGCCACGATCTGCACGCGGCGGATGCGCCGCCGGCCAAGGCGCCGGACATCGCGGACATCATCGGCCAGGCACATGCGAAGCGGGCGCTCGAGGTTGCCGCCAGCGGTGGCCACAACCTGCTGATGATCGGGCCGCCCGGAAGCGGCAAGACGATGCTGGCAACGCGGCTGCCCGGTATCCTGCCGGCGATGACCGAGCAGGAGGCGATCGAGAGCGCGGCCGTCGCGTCGATCAGCCACAACGGCTTCGATCGCCGCCAGTGGCGGCAGCGCCCGTTCCGGCAGCCGCATCACACGGCGTCGGGAGTCGCCCTGGTCGGCGGTGGCAGCCATCCGCGTCCGGGCGAGATCTCGCTGGCCCATCATGGCGTGCTGTTCCTCGATGAGCTGCCGGAGTTCGACCGGCAGGTGCTCGAGGTGCTGCGCGAGCCGCTGGAGAGCGCAACGATCACGATCTCACGCGCGGCGCGACAGTCATGCTTCCCGGCCCGTGTCCAGCTCGTTGCGGCGATGAATCCCTGCCCATGCGGGTTCCTCGGGGACGGCAGCGACCGCTGTCGGTGTACGCCGGAACGTGTTCGGCGCTACCGCAGCCGCATATCGGGCCCCCTGCTCGACCGGATCGATCTCCAGATCGACGTGCCAGGCGGCAGCCACCGCTTGTTCGACCGGGAAGCCGTCCGCGGGGAATCGAGCGCCGCGGTACGCGTACGTGTCGAGGCGGCTCGCGACCGGCAGCTCGACCGGCGCGGCCATACCAACGCCGCGCTGACGACCCGCGATCTGGAGCAGGACTGTGCACTGACTGCCCGCGACGAGGCCCTGCTCCGGCACGCAGCCGAGCGATTGCAGCTGTCGATGCGCGCAATCCACCGGGTGCTGCGGGTCGCCCGCACGATTGCCGACCTCGATGGCGCCACCGTCATCGAAACCGCCCACCTCACGGAGGCCCTGTCTTACCGCCGTAACGACACGGCCGGCCCGTGACGAAGAACCGCTGCGACCTGCCTGCGGACCGGCGCTGCGGCGCGGTATACTGCGGCCGCAAGACCACTCGGGCGGCGGCCTTCCGCCTGGGTGACCGCCGGATCGGCGACGGTGACAGGCTGGCCATTCGATGGGACCAACGGAAATCATCATTCACGGCGTGACCAACGACGGGAGGAAGTTTCGCCCGAGCGACTGGTCCGAACGGCTCTACTACGCCGTGGCGGGGTACGGACCCAATCGCCAGGTGACGTTCAATCCGCTGGTGAAGATCGTCGTCAAGGGAGACAGCAGGTGCATCGTCGTCGACACGAGGCTGCAGGAAGACGACCCGATGATCTTCGACTTTCTGATCGGCTTCGCGCACGACAACGATCTGGTCATGACCGACCAGGACGGCCAGACGGTTACCGGCAGGCTGTAGCGCGTTGCTGGCGTCGGAACCAGATTCGATCGCCCCACGCCCGGCCGGTCCCGCGCCGAAGGCGCGATCGGCACGGTGCCACCCAGCGAGGCTGGTCCCCTCGACGTCGGTCCGCAGCGATTCGCGCTCGCGGCCCCGGGCGCGAAGTCAGTCGCCCTCGGGCCAGTTCTTGATGTAGGTCTTCAGCAGCCGGTTCTGGAACGCCTGCTCGGTCAGCGACGCCTTGATGATGTCGCCCATCGACAGCATGCCGACCAGGGCATCGCCATCGGTCACGGGCAGATGCCGGATGCGGCGCTCGGTCATCAACGCCATGACATCGTCGATCGTGTCCTGCGGATGACCGATGATGACATCGCGGCTCATGACGTCGCCGACCCGGACGTTCTCCCACTGGGCGCCGAGCTTCGCCAGGTTCCTCAACAGGTCCCGCTCGGTCATGATGCCAACGACCTTGCCGGCGCCGTCGACGATGACCAACGAACCGACACGCAGCACCAGCATGTCGCGCAGCACGCCCTTCAGCGGCACGTGTGACTCGATGGTGTGGACCTGGCTGCCCTTGGTCTTCAGGATGGTACTTATTTTCATCGTTTCCCCCCGGTTGCCGGCATGGTCCGTTCCATCACAGCCCGTCGAAATTGCCGGGGACTGCGTGCCGTCGACGGGTCGGCGCGCGGGCGCCGCCCTTTTCTCCCGCTTCGATATTAGAGACTGGGTACGAGCAGCGTCAACGGCTGGGTGATGCTGCTATGCGGGGTCGTTTGGAGGCGAAGCCAAGGCTGTGTTAGTTTTTCCGCGGAGCCCGTGCGCCGGGCGGGCGGAGTGTGGGGAGTCCACCCGTACCGGCGTGCAGCATCATTTTGCGCGGAGATCTTCGCTGTGACGAACCATGTCTGAACACCATCAAATCACCGTCTCCGTCGAGACCCAGTTCATGGCCGAGCATTCCGCGCCGAACGACGGACGCTATGTGTTCGCCTACACGATCACCCTGCGCAACACCGGCCAGGTTCGTGCGCGGCTGCTGACCCGTCACTGGATCATCACCGACGCCAATGGCAAGGTCGAAGAGGTGCGGGGTCCAGGCGTGGTCGGCGAACATCCGCATCTGGCTCCTGGCGAGAGCTTCCGCTACACCAGTGCGGCGGCCATCGAAACCCCGGTCGGAACCATGCACGGCAGCTACCAGATGATGGGTGATGACGGCGCCGCATTCGACGCGCCGATATCCCCGTTTCGGCTGGCAACCGAGCAGGTCTTCCACTAACGTCCCCTGGCCGCCGCTGCAACGCGGCGCGAGATCGACGCTTGGCCACGTACGCAATCGGCGATGTACAGGGCTGCCATGCAGAGTTGCAGTCGCTGCTCGCGGCAATGCGGTTCGACCCAGGAGTGGACGGACTCTGGTTTGCCGGCGATCTGGTCAATCGCGGGCCCGACTCGCTGGCGGTGCTGCGCTTCGTACGCGGGCTGGGCGATCGCGCGCAGACCGTACTCGGCAATCACGATCTGCATCTGCTCGCGTGCGCACACGGAACCCGCTCCCCTCACCGGCAGGATACCTTCGACGCAATCCTAGCGGCACCGGATCGCGATGAACTGCTCCACTGGCTGCAACAGCAGCCAATGATGCACGTCGGCGAGAACGGTGATGCCCTTGTCCACGCCGGCCTGCCGCCGCAATGGTCGGTAACGCGGGCACGAGCGCACGCGGCCGAAGTCGAGGCTGTCCTGCGGAGCGATGCGGCGCGCGATTTCCTCGCGCGAATGTACGGCAACGAACCGGACCAGTGGTCCGAAGGACTGACCGGCATCGAACGGCTTCGCTTCATCACCAACGCGCTGACGCGGATGCGCTTCTGCACGCGCAAGGGGCGCCTGGACCTGAAATGCAAGGGCGCACCGGGAACGCAGGGGGAAAAACTGATGCCGTGGTTTGCATTGCCCGACAGGCAGAGCCGCGACACACGCATCCTGTTCGGCCACTGGGCCACACTGCACCTGGGTCCGGCCAGTACAGACGCCCACAACGTCATCGGGCTGGACACCGGCTGCGTTTGGGGCGGCTCGCTGACGGCTGTGCGGATCGAGGACGGCCGCCGCTTCAGCGTGCCGAGCACGACGCGGGCCACCGGGGCCGATTGAAGCAGCCGCCAGTGCATCGCTGTTGCGAATGTCGGGGGTATTAGAGCCCGGGCGCGCGCCGAAGATCGTCGATACCAGCGACAATGCGCTGGATGAGGATGGGGGGCGCCCGGGCAGGACGCAAGCGTAGGTCATCCCGGCAGCACCCGCCAGCGCCCGGTATGCGAGCCCGCGCACGAATCCGCCGCGTTCACGCGAACACCACCGGCGGCGGTTCGTTGATCGTCAGCCAGTAGCGGCCAAGCTGCGCGATGGTGTCGGCGAAGTCGGTGAAATCGATCGACTTGCGGATGTAGCTGTTGGCACCCATTGCGTAACTGGCGCTGATGTCGCGCTCTTCGTTCGACGTCGTCAGCACGACGACCGGAATGTACCGGGTCGTCGGTTCAGCGCGCAGGCGGCGCAGCACCTCCAGCCCGCTGACCTTCGGCAGGTTCAGATCGAGCAGGATCACCGCCGGCTGCGGGCGCGGTTCCGCGCGGCCCTGACCGATCAGCATGCCGATCGCCTCCTCACCGTCGCGGGCAACGATCATCTCGTTGGCGATCTGTTTGCGGGCGAGCGCGCGCCGCGTCAGCTCGACGTCGCTGGGATTGTCCTCGACCAGCAGGATCACGCGATCCGTGTTCACGTCGGCTCGGCCAGCGTGAAGAAAAACGTCGCTCCGTCGCCCGGCGAGGACTCTGCCCAAACCGTACCGCCATGGCGACGCACGATCCGATGCACCGTCGCCAGTCCGACACCGGTGCCCGGATACTCGCTCTGACGGTGCAACCGCCGGAACGGGCTGAAGAGCTTGCCGGCGTACGTCATGTCGAAACCCGCACCGTTGTCGCGCACGAAGTACACGGTCTGGTTGAGCTTCGGCATCACGCCAAACTCGACGCGGGCGACCCCGGCCGTCGCCGAGGTGAACTTCCACGCGTTGTCGAACAGATTCTGGAGCACCACCCGCAGCAGTCCCGGGTCGCCGCGACCATGTACCGACGGGGCGATGACGACCTCGACCTGGCGGTCCGGCTGCCGGCGACGCAGCGTGGCGACGACGCTGCTGGCGAGAGTGCTGAGGTCGATGTCGCGCCAGACCACGTCGACGCGCGTTACCCTTGCCATCTCGAGCAGATCTTCGATCAGCCGCCCCATGAGCTGGACCTCGTCGCGAACCTGGCCGAGGTACGCACGCGCCTGCTCCGGCAGGTCATCGCCGTAGTCCTCGATGAGCGCCAGACTCCAGCCGTCGATCCCGCGCAGCGGCGCACGCAGATCGTGCGACACCGAGTAGCTGAAGCTCTCGAGTTCGTGGTTGGCGGCCTCGAGTTCCGCAGTGCGCTGGCGAACCCGGTCCTCGAGCTGGGTGTTGACATTGATGAGTTCGGCCTCGGCCTGCTGGCGTCGCTCGGTGGCACGATACGCCCACAGCAGCGAGGCGGCGGTATTGAGCAGGGCATCGATCCGCTGCGGCAGACGCGGACTGTAACCGCCGGTCGCGTTCGCCAGACCGACGACACCGCGGGCGCCGTTCTCGTGGCAGAACGGGATCAGAATGAAATTGCCAACCGGAGGGTGGCCGGGCAGGAAGTTGCTCGTGCCGTCCGCAACATCGGGCGTGTTGCAGATGAACGGCCCGTTCGCCAGACCGACTTCGGCCTCCCACTTCTCCAGCATCGCCGAGCCGATTTGCGCGTGACCGGTATAGTACTCGCGAACCGGCGCCTCCCATGCAGTCCCGGCCGTCGCCCACAGGTTCAGGACGTCCTCGCCGGTAACGGACTTCTCGCGCTCGGCGATGTAGCCGAACTCGCTGCCGGTAAAGCCCACCAGACATGTCAGCAGCTCACCGAAGGTCTGCGCACGCGGCCGGCCGGATATGAATCGGGTCTGGGCGCGGGTGATGCCACGCAGCAGCAGGTTGTACCCACGCAATGCCTGATCGGTCTGACGTCGATCGGTGACGTCCTGGAACACACCGAAGATCCGTCGCGTCCCGGCCACCGGATCGACGAAGACATGCGCCTGCTCGACCAGGTGACGGACGACGCCGTCACCACGCACGATACGGAACTCGGCACTGTACGGTGCACCGGCGCGCCACGCGCGATCGGCGACGGAATCGCGCAGCGCCCGATCGTCGCTGTGGACGTGGGCGCGCAGAGCATCGCGGGAATGGGGTCTTTCGGTGGGCTCGACCCCGAGGATCCGGCAGGTCTCCATCGACCAGCGCATCGGCCAATCTTCGATCGCCTCGCCGGGGCCGCAGTCGACCTCCCAGGTACCGACGCCTATCAGCCGCAGTGCCAGTGCCGCGGCCGCGTCACCGCTGCTCAGCAGCGATTCGCCACGGGACAGGCCGCTGGGTCTGGGGGTCTCGGAATGGGACATTGGCGCGCGGTTCCGTACCGGGGGATCTGCAGGCGGGACGCCGACCCCGCCAAGTGTAGCAGCCCACAGGCATTTTCGCGCCGGGACCGGCCACGCGGCCATCGCCCGGCCGGTCCTCGCCGGCTTTCGAGAGCCGGGGCGGAAAGCCCCTACTGGCTGCCGCGGCCCTGGCGCAGCCGATCGACGCAGTCCTCCGCGCGCAGCGGTTTGCTGAGGTAGTAGCCCTGGACCTCGTCGCACTGCATGCGACGCAGGAACAGCAGCTGCTGCTTGGTCTCGACGCCTTCGGCGATCACCTTGAGACCCAGGCTGTGCGCCATGCTTATGATCGCGTGCACGATGGCGGCGTCCTCGCTGTTCTGGTGGGCGTCGACCACGAACGAGCGATCGATCTTCAGCTTGTCGATCGGCAGGCGGCGAAGGTAGCTCAGACTCGAGAATCCGGTGCCGAAGTCGTCCATGGCCAGCTGCACCCCCAGATCCTTCAGGCTGCGCAGGCTGGCGATCGTGGCGTCGAGATCGTTCATGACGACGCTCTCTGTGATCTCAAGCTCGAGATACCGCGGGTCCAGACCGGTGTCGATCAGCACCTCGCGCACATAGTCGACGAAGCCGTGCTGCTGGAACTGCAGCGCGGAGATGTTCACCGCCATCGTGATCCGCGGCAGACCCTGCAGCTGCCACTCGGCGTTCTGCAGGCAGGCCTCACGCAGGATCCACTTGCCGAGCTGCAGGATCACGCCGCAGTCCTCCGCGACAGATATGAACTTGCCTGGCGGCACCAGGCCACGGGTCGGCGAATGCCAGCGTACCAGCGACTCCGCACCGGTGAACTGTCCGGTGAACAGATCCGCCTGCAACTGATAGTTGAGCACGAATTCGTTGTTGTCGACCGCGCCACGCAGATTGCTCTCGAGCGAGATGCGCTCGTGAGCCGCCTCGTTCATTTCGCCGGTGAAGAACCGGTAGTTGGCGCGCCCGCGCTCCTTGGCGTAGTGCAGCGCCGACTCGGCGTTGCGGATCAGCGTGTCGGTGTCGGTGCCATCGTCCGGGTAGACGCTGATCCCGATGCTGGGAGTGACGCTGACCTCGGTGTTGCCGATCCGGTACGGCTGCGAGACCTTCTGCATGATGCGATCGCAAAGGTGGATGGCATCCTCCGCGCCATTGCCGGCGGCAACGATGACGTACTCGTCACCGGCAACACGCGCAATCGTATCGGTTTCGCGCAGGCAGCCGCGAAGGTCCTCGGCCACGGTCTGCAGCAGTTGATCGCCCGCGCCCTGACCGAGCATGTCGTTGATCCGCTTGAAGTGGTCGAGGTCGATGTACATCACCGCGAGGCGCCGGCCGAATCGCGCCGAGGAGTTCAGCATCTGCTGCATGCGATCGAGCAGCAGCACGCGGTTGGGAAGATTCGTCAGCGGATCGAAGTTGGCGAGGTAGAGGGCGCGCGCTTCAGCCTGCTTCTGCTTGGTGATGTTTCGCAAGATCGCGACGACCTCGTCCTTGCCGCTGCGCACGAAGCGCCCCTCGAAGTGCTCCGGGCCACGCGGACCGCGAACCGCGTACTCGGCCGTCTCGATGTCGCCGGTGTCAAGGGCCCTCGCCACCATGTCCTGGGCGATGTTGCTGATCTCCTCGCTGATGTTCTCGTCGTCGAGCCGGCTGCCGACCGCCAGTGCATCGGCACCGGGCAATGAACCCCAGGGACAGGAGTAATCGAGGATGACGCCTTCGCGATTGATACGCAGCATCGTGTCGGGCATCGCATCGAGCAGGGCCCGTTGCCGGCGCTCCGAGGCGCGGATGGCGGCCACCGCCGCCTCGACATCCGCAGGTACCGGCGGAGTTGGTACGGGTTCCGCCTGCTGCGCCGTCGATCCTTGCCGGAGTGACTGCCACAGCATCACCACCAGATTCGCGACGGCGGAGGCAACGACGGTCTGGTCCTGGCTCCATGGCTGCAGCGACTGGGTACGCTCGAAGCTGATCACACCCTCGAGCTGACCGTTCATCATCAGCGGCACGCTGAGAAGCGCCTCGATGCCGAATGGCTCGAGGTAACTGATGGCCAGTTGCATCGTGCGTGGATCATCTGCCGGCGAACTCGTGACGATCAGCTCGCCATTGCCCAGCGCGGCGATGAATCCGGGATAGAGTACGGCGGTCAGTTCGAGGCCGGCGCCATGCCGGCCGGCCGGCCGGTCGAAATAGTCGCAGCACACCAGTGACTGGCGATCATGGCTGAAGCGCCACACGCTGGCACGTTCGACCTCTACCAGTTCGCAGGCGCTGGCGGTCAGCTCCCGAAGTCGTGCGGCGGGGTCGATGTCGGCCTGGCAGGCGCGTGAGGCGAGCACGACCAGCCGGTCGGCGGGAGGTCGTCTCGTCGGGGCATCCACCAGCGAAGGTTCGGTCGGTGTCTGGGCTTCAGCGGCAATCATGCGGGATTGAACGTGCGGCCTGTCTGGTGTCGTTATCCAGTGTCTATCCGGTCGTCGCATCGCGCATGACGCAGACGGGCTTGCCTGAACATGCCCGGCGCGGCCCATGGCCACCTTGGCGAGGGGATTACGGGAGATATCGGCCGAAGCGACCGGGGGTTGAGCGGGGTGTTCCCTGGTGCGACCGGGCACACGCTCGAGGAGGAAACTCGGCGCCGGCAACGCACTGGCCTGCCTGCGCTCCAACAGGCGGTCAGGCGCTGCCGAAGGCGCCGATCCATCCGACTGCACGCCGGATGCCAATCACACAACACATTATCTTCAATGAGTTACGAGGTTCGTCGCGTTTCGGTTGCCTCAGGACAGGGAATCCCGCCGGGTGACTGCACCACGCCGATGCGCCAGCGCCTTGCCCTGTTTGCCCCCGGGCGGCTGGTCGGGCGCGGGACCGCGCCGCGGGGCCGTCTCGAGCAGTGCGGCAGCGAGGATCAGCGCACCGCCGGACATTTCCAGCGCGGACAGCCCGATCCCCGCGATCAGCCACGTCGAGACGGCCGCGATCGGCAGCTCCAGCGTCAGCAACACCGCGGAACGTACTGCCGGCAGGTGCGAGACGCCGTACTGGGTCAGTGCAACGGCCGGCAGATACCAGAACAAACCGAACGCAATCGCCATCGCCGGGTGCGCCATCAGCGCATCACCGGGTACGCCGGCGAACGGCCACACCAGCGCTGCGGCAACGCAGGCGCCTGTGAAGTTGGCGGTGTTCTTGGTCGCCACCGGCACGCCATGGGAATGTCTGTAGGCAAGGTTGCTCATCGCGTACGCAAAGCCAGCGCTGATGGCGAGCAGATCGATCATGGCCGGGACCTCTCGCAGCAGCGACGGACCGCCGAGCGTCAACAGCGCACCGAGCACCGCCAGACCCACCGCAACGGCACGAACCCAGTCCAGCGTCTCGTGCAGGAACACCCGCGCCCCGATCAACGCCCATATCGGCGCAAGGTAGAACAGCATCATCACCCGCAACGGATTGCCGCTGACCATCGCCACGGTGTAAGCGAGATTGGCGTAACCGCCAAACCCGGCAATGATCAGCAAGGCAACCGGATGCAGACGCAACGTCCGCCATTGCCGCGCCGCGATCGGCAGCAATACCATCGCCGCGGCAGCGCTGCTGAGCAGCGTCAGCACGATGGGGTCGATGCCGGTGTCGCGCAGCAGCCGCATGGGCCACCAAGTCAGACCCCACATGGTGGCGCCGGCAAGCATGGCAATCATCGGCGCGCGCATGGTCGTGCTCATCGACGCTCCGTTCGCGGCGCCGGATCAGCGCGCGATGCGCCGCAGTTCGACGAAGCTGTATGGGTAGGCATTGCGCGCGTCGGCCGGATGATCCTCGCGCGCCACTTCGGTCCATTCCTGCCGATCGAAGTGCGGGAAGCGGACATCGCCGTCGACCTCCGCGTGGACTTCGGTGACGTGCAGCCGCGACGCGAGCGGCAGCGCCTCGCGGTAGATGGCTGCTCCGCCGATGACGAAGGCAACGCGGGCGGAAGCCACGAGCGCAAGCGCACCGGCAAGCGAAACGGCCGTCTGGCAACCAGCGGCAGCGTAGGCGGGATTGTGACTGACGACGATGTTCGGACGACCGGGAAGCGGACGGCCGATCGACTCGTGCGTGCGTCTGCCCATGATGATCGGATTCCCCATCGTCACCCGCTTGAAGTACTGCAGGTCGCCCGGCAGATGCCATGGCAGTGCGCCGTCGCGTCCGATGACGCGACGACGGTCCATTGCCACGATGATTGCAAGTTCGGGCGTTGCCATGTCCGGGTTGCGCGGGTCGGTGCGATCGAGGTGACGGCCGAAGTCGGTCAAACGGCGATCGGCGCCGGAATTGCCGGATGCGGGTCGTAGCCGCGCAGCTCGAAATCCTCGTACCGAAAGTCGAACAGGGAAGTCACTGACGGATTGATGTGCATCGTTGGCAGCGGACGCGGTTCGCGCGAGAGCTGCTCCACCACCTGTTCGAGATGATTGAGGTAGATGTGTGCGTCGCCGAAGGTATGCACGAATTCACCCGGGCGCAGTCCCGTCACCTGGGCCACCATCATCGTCAGCAATGAATAGGAGGCAATGTTGAAAGGCACGCCGAGAAAGCTGTCCGCGCTGCGCTGGTAGAGCTGGCAGGACAGGCGTCCGTCGGCGACGTAGAACTGGAAGATGGCATGGCAGGGGGCGAGCGCCATCCTGTCGATCTCGCCCGGATTCCACGCCGTGACGATCAGGCGTCGTGAATCCGGCTCATGCCGGATACGCTCCACGACATCGGCTATCTGGTCGATAGTGCGACCATCCGGCGCCTGCCATGACCGCCACTGCCGGCCGTACACCGGACCGAGTTCGCCATCGGCGTCAGCCCATTCGTCCCAAATCGTCACGCCCTGCTGCTGCAACGACCTGACATTGGTCTCGCCGCGCAGGAACCACAACAGCTCGTGGATGATCGACTTCATGTGCAATTTCTTCGTCGTCAGCAGCGGAAAGCCCTCTGACAGATCGAATCGCATCTGGTAGCCGAAAACGCTTATCGTCCCGGTGCCGGTGCGGTCGTGCTTGCGTACGCCGTGGGTACGGATGTGTTCGAGAAAGTCGAGGTAGGCCCTCATCGCCGCTCCTCGCGGTTTGCGCGCCAGATCAGCCAGGCGCCGAGCACGATCATCGGGGTCGAGAGCAACTGCCCCATCGTCAGCCAGCCGAATGCGATGTAGCCGAGTTGCGCGTCGGGTTCGCGAACGAACTCGATCGCGAAGCGCGCAATCCCGTAACCGGCGAGGAACAGTCCCGTGACGGAGCCAGTGGGGCGCGAACGGCGGGAGTAGCGCCAGACGATCGCGAACAGCACCAGGCCCTCGAGCAAGCCCTCATACAGCTGCGACGGATGTCGGGGAAGGGGGCCCCCGTTCGCGAAGACCACGCCCCAGGGTAGTGACGTCGGCGCCCCCCAAAGTTCACCGTTGACGAAGTTTGCAAGACGCCCGAAGAAAAGCCCGAGCGGCCCACAGGGCGTGACGAAATCGCAGACCTGCAGGAATCGCCGCCGTGTCCGGCGCGCCCACCAGGCGCTGGCGACGAACAGGCCAAGCAGACCGCCGTGAAACGACATTCCGCCCCGCCATACCTCGAGTATGGCGAGCGGCTGCTCGAGGTAGACGTGGAAATTGTAAAAGAGAATGTAGCCGATGCGACCGCCGAGCACGACGCCGAGGGCGAGGTAGAAGATGAAGTCGTCGACCTCGGCCCTGTTCCATGCTGAACCGGGCTGCTGCGCCCGGGCGCGCATCAGCCACCAGCCGATACCGATGGCGACGATGTAGGAAAGCCCGTACCAGCGCACGGCCAGCGGGCCGATGTGGAAGGCGACCGGGTCGATTTGTGTCATGTCGATCATGGCAGGCTCGCATTGTAGCCTGCCGCCGGGTGCTCGGACGGAGGCCAGCGGCCCAGCGCTTCCCGCGAGTGCCGGGCGGGGCCGCCCAACGCACCGTTGGCGCCCGATCCGGCGGGCCGGGTCCGGCATCGGCGCGACGACCGCAACGGATGGATTGCCAAGCACTTAACAGCATTTCCACGCCATGAAATTGACACTGCCTTTTGTCGCCAGCTTCACATTGGATATCATCGAACCGGGCGTAGATTCGTCGGCATGCTGGAAATCCCGACTTCATCATCGACCGAATCCACCGGGCGTCTTCCCTTCGCCGAGAAGTTGCTAAAGGCCATCTCGAGAAGGCTCATTCACGTCACGTCACGAGGCGACAACAGCATGGAAACCAGCAGAGGTACCGGCGGCGGTGTGGATTTCCGCAGGCTCCCGGACATCGAGCGCCTGCCGCCGCCCTACCAGGTACAGCTGCTGAGCCAGGCCCGGGTGCAGCGCTGCACCGACGGACAGGTACTGTTCAACGTCGGCGATACTGACGACGCGGCGTTCTACCTGATCGATGGCATGGTGCTGATGGTCGGCAACGACGCCAGCGTCGTCGAGGTGCGCAGCAACTCGCCCGAGGCACGCGCGGCGATGGACCCCTCGCAGCCGCGGCGCTACTCGGCCCGCGCGGTCGGCTACGCGACGGTGCTGCAGGTCAGGCGCTCGCTGCTCGAGAAGCTGACGTCGATGGCGGCGATGCAGGCCGCGCCGGTCGAGACCCGTCCGGAGGCGACCCACAGCGACGCGAGCGGCTGGATGACGCGGATCGCACGCGCGCCGCTGTTCGCCCGCCTGCCGCCGGGCAACCTCCTGGAGCTGTTCGAGAGGGGCGCAGTGATGGATGTCCGCACCGGCGACATCGTGATGTCGGCCGGCATTCATCCGGATATGCTGCACGTGATCCAGGAGGGCGAGTTCGTCATCACCCGGACCGTCACGGAAGGCAGCGAAGGCGTGCCGGTCGCCGAGCTCAGGCCCGGCGATACGTTCGGTGCCGAGTCCCTGCTGACCGACTCGAGCATGGACGTCAGCATCCGGGCGGCGACCGCCGGGCGGCTCGTGCGCATCGGTCGCGACGACTTCCTGCGGCTCATCGTCGATCCGCTCATCGAGCCGATACCGCTGCGGCAGGCCGGCGAGCTGGTCCGCTCCGGGCGCGCGAGCTGGCTGGATGTCCGGGCCGCCAGCATGGCGGCAGACATCAAGGGCGACCATGCCCTTCACATTCCGTTGAACGAGTTGCGCATCCGGCTGGACAGACTGCCGCGCCAGATGCCATACATAGTGACGTCGGACAACACCGCCTGCAGTCGTGCAGGTGTATTCATCCTGCTGGATGCCGGTCTGTCGGCACGTTACCTGACCGAGGTCGTCGCCGTCACGCCGGCGGCGGAGATGCCCGCGGAACCGGCACCTGCCGGCATCGCACAGGTCCCGGTCGAGGTGCGCGTGGCCGCCACGGAGCCGCACACTGACAGGCGACCGGCCGAGCCGCTCGCCACGCCGCCACCGCTGTCGGACGAGAGCCCGGAGCCGATCAGCATCCAATTCGCATCGGAGGGGAGCAACGTGAAAGACAGCAGCAACGCGGTGCAGATCGAGGTCGCTAACCATCTCCGCGCCAGCAACCCGGAGGCGCCGTCGAACCCCTTCGGCGAGGTCAGTGCGCGACTGCATCAGGAGATCGATGCGCAGATCGCGGCGCTGAAGCAGCGCGTCGACGAGGAGCTGGAGGCGAGGCAGCAGGTGATTGACCGCCTGGTGCAGGACGAGGTCCGCCGCAAGACCGTCGAGATCGAGACCCGCTACCAGCTGATGGTCTCCCGCAAGGAACAGTTGCTGCGCCGCTCCTACGAGCGCGTGCTGGCGATGGCCTCGACGCTGAAACAGCAGGTCGACGAGATGCACGCCGCGCAGAACGGCTTCTCCGAGCTTCTGGATGGTGGACTGATGAGCCCGGAAGGCGACACGACGCTGATCGAGAGCACCAGCGGCGGCGACCGCCACGCCTGACCCGTACGCTGGCGTCTGGCACGCCAGCGGCGGCGCTGATACGCTGCCTGCAGGGCAGCGTATGCACACCAACGACACATCCACGTCCGGTGGCCGGCGCAACGCGTTGGCCGCCGAGACCAGCCCCTACCTGCTGCAGCACGCCGCCAACCCGGTCGACTGGCATCCGTGGGGAGAGGCCGCACTCGCCCTCGCGAGGAGTACCGGCAAGCCCATCCTGTTGTCCATCGGCTATTCGGCGTGCCACTGGTGCCACGTCATGGCCCACGAGTCATTCGAAGACGAAGAGACTGCAGCGCTGATGAACGCGCTGTTCGTCAACATCAAGGTCGACCGCGAGGAACGCCCGGACCTGGACCGGATCTACCAGACCGCACAGCAATTGCTGAACCGTCGCAACGGTGGCTGGCCGCTGACGATGTTCCTCACCCACGACGACCACGTTCCCTTCGCCGGCGGCACCTATTTCCCGAAGGAAGCCCGCTGGGGCATGCCCGACTTCCGGTCGGTGCTGCGCCACGTCGCCGAGGTCTATCGCGAGCGGCTCGCGGATATCCGCACCCAGAACGCGGCGGTGCTGGAGGCGCTGGCGCAAATGCAACCGCCGTCGCCGGCAGCGAAGGTCGAACTGGGCGCAGCACCGTTGCTGGCCGCCCGCGCGCAACTGGGGCGGATGTACGACCCGCGCTTCGGTGGATTCGGCGAGGCCCCGAAATTTCCGCATGCGCCGATGATCGAACGGCTGATGCGCCACCATGCGGCCAGCGAACGCGCGGGCGATCCCGACGAAGCGGCGCTCGAAATGGCGACGCACACGCTGCGCTGCATGGCCGAAGGCGGGATCTACGATCATCTCGGAGGCGGTTTCGCACGCTATTCCACCGACGCTCAATGGCAGATCCCGCACTTCGAGAAGATGCTTTACGACAACGGCCCGCTGCTCGCGCTTTATGCCGAGGCTTGGCAGTTGACGGGCGATGAACAATTCGCGCGTGTCGCCACCGAGACCGGTGAATGGATCATCCGTGAGATGCAGTCGCCCGAGGGCGGCTACTACTGCTCGCTCGACGCCGACTCCGACGGCCACGAGGGGCGTTTCTACGTCTGGCAGCGCAGCGAGGTTCAGGAGCTGCTGGATGCCGACGAGTACCGCTGCTTCGCCCCGCGCTATGGCCTTGATCAGCCCGCGAACTTCGAGGGTGCCTGGCACCTGCATATCGCCACGGACATCGAGGCGATCGCCGCCGCCGAGGAGATCGCCACGGCGGAAGTGGTGACGAGGCTCGATCACGCCCGTCGCAAGCTCCTCGACGCACGGGGCCGTCGGACCTGGCCGGCGCGCGACGAGAAGGTCCTGTGCTCGTGGAACGCGCTGGCCATTCGCGGCCTGGCGATCGCCGGGCGCATTCTGCAGCGGGCGTCGTTCGTCGACAGCGCGGCGCGCGCGCTCGATTTCCTGCGTCGGGAGCTGTGGCGGGACGGCCGGCTGCTGGCAACGTCGAAGGATGGACGGGCCCACCTTCGCGCCTATCTGGACGACTACGCGTTCCTGCTGGAGGCGGTGTTGGAACTGCTGCAGGCCTCGTGGCGGGTCGGCGACCTGGATTTCGCTCTGGCGCTGGCCGAGCGACTACTGGCTGACTTCGAGGACGATCGTGATGGCGGCTTCTTCTTCACGGCCCACGACCACGAGCCGCTGATCCAGCGGATCAGGGGATTTGCCGACGACGCCCTGCCGGCAGGGAACGGCGTCGCCGCATCGACCCTGGCCAGGCTCGGGCACATGCTCGGCAGTGAGCGACTCCTGCATGCCGCCGAACGCACTCTCGCCGCGGGATGGGAAGCGGCGCGACAGCACCCGACCGCACATCTGACGCTGCTTCGCGCGATCGATGAGGCTCTGCAGCCGCCGGAGGTGCTGGTCATCCGCGGACAGGACCCGGAACTCGTTGGCCAATGGGCCCGGGAGGCCCAATGTCGCTATGCCCCGACGCGGATGGTCCTGACACCGGATCCGCTGGAACGGCGCCTGATCGGCTCCGTCGGCGAGGCGGGCGACCTCCCGGCGGTCGGATTCCGGTGTCAGGGTTCGGTCTGCTCGCCCCCGATCCTCGATCCCGCACGGCTTCGCTGAGAGCCCGCCTAAGACACCAAACTGTGTCGCCCGTCCCAGATTTTTGCCAAGTTAACCTTTAAATTCATTATCTTGGAATAAAAATTGTATTGGATTGAAAAATCCTTCACGTACCTGAATGATTTGAAAATGATTTCGAAGCCTGCGATCTCCGCGCGACCGTCAAAGATCCGTCTCGCGGACCGCCCAGGCTTCGGATCGCATCGCAAATGCAGTAAGGTAACGAAACTGTAATGTGGCATGGTCGCCGTCACCACCACGCCGCCGGCCGATTCCGAGCCGGTCCGGACGGTGCTACGGCGCTTGACCGAGAGATCCCTACAATGAGTCTGACGCACAACGAAACTCCCATTTCTTCCCCCATCCGGCTGGCCGCGGTGGCGCTGCTGTCGATTGCGTCGTTCGCTGCCTCCGCGGCGACCGTCAGCCTCGAACACCGTGTCGGCGCGCGCGACAACCTCTTCTTCGAGGACTGGGGACACGGGTACAACAAGGACTACCTGACGGGCGGCGCCCAGTTGCAGGGGATCGAGAGCTACGGAGTGAACGCAGGAGCCAGGGCCCGCGCCGTTCAGTCAGGGAATGCGGCATTCAATTTCGCCGGCTTCGATTTCATCGACGTCGGCGCGGTCGGCAAGATCTTCGACAAGAATCCGTCGACCTGGACTGACCCGGATGGTCGTGACATGCGCGGCAATTTCGCTGTTGACGACGTCAACAACCCCGGACGCTGGTTCCGCGACCTGGAGGTCTACTCGCTCATCGGGATCTGGAGTTCGACGGCGGACCGGATTACGCCGATTGGCGCACTGGGCAACGCCGGTGAACCGAAGTCCAAACCGGCCTTCAGCATTGGCCGATTCAATAAGCTGTTCATTCCCACGGGCCCGCAGATCTTCCTGTTTCTGGCAAACAACGACGGCTGGTTCGACGACAATGAGCCGAACCTGCCCCCGGGTACGATCAATTGGTACGACGTGACCATCACGGCCGAAAACATTGCTGCGCCGGTGCCGCTGCCCGCGCCGCTGCTGCTGCTGGGTGGGTCGCTGCTGGCCCTGATCGGCTTGCGCCGCCGCTGAGAGAACCTCAAGGCGTGCTCAGGCCGGCCACCTGAGCCCGCCCCATCGATGGTCACCGGATGGATTGTGCCTGGGCGGCGCTACTTTCGGTGCTGCGGCGACCGGCCGCGCGTCATTGACCAGCACCGCGACGCGCTGCATCCGATCAATCACCTCGTTCGACGGAACGATGTCACCCGCCTCATTGTGGTGAATCACGACCGTCTTGCCGACATACCAGGACATCAGCACGGCCTTCGGCACCTCGAACCGCGCCGCAACCTGCGGTGGCGTCACCGGCAGAGGTGACTTCCTCCGGTCGGCGCCGCGAAAGCGCAGCAGGTTTGAGCGCGACCACGCCACCAGTACGACCCCTATCGAGAAGATCACGAGCAGGTAGACGCCAAGCACCTGCAACAGGCCACGATAGCCACCGAGCACCACCATGTGCTCGTAGGCAAATCTTGCCTGCATCCCCCATGCGCCGAGCGTCAGAAGCGGCAGCCAGAGATAGAGATAGACCAGCCAGAGCATCAGTGTCAGGAGACCGAAGCCGACCCGCTGGCTGGTATTCTGCAAATCCGGTCGGTCGATGATCAGCTGTTTCATGATTCACCACGATAGTATTCAGGGCGGATGCCGCGATCGGGGCTCTGCCAGAGGCCCCGCGCCGACTTTTTCCTCGTCAATGCCACCGGCAGCGCGACCACAGCGGTGGCCGCGTTCAGGACCCAGTACAGCAAAGGGTACCAAATCATCCAGTAGTAGTACCGGGAAATGTTTGGTTCGTATCGGCTGTCGATCACAAGACTGACCAGGAACTGCAGCAGGCAGGTGAAGGCCAGCACCACGCCAGCCCAGCCCGGGATCAGGCTTGGAATGAGCACCCCGCCGGGCAGTGTCACCAGTTGCTCCAGCAGCCAGAGAAGGATGATCGTGAACATGATGTAGGCCCACGACATGCTGAGGAGCAGTTCGAGGTAGACCATCCACATTCGTCGCTTGCGCCACGACAACAGATTGCCGAAGTACTTGAACAGAACCTGTACGCCGCCCTGCGCCCAGCGTAATCGCTGTCGCCACAGCCCGCGCAAGGTTTCCGGCATCAGGATCCAGCATAGTGCGTTGGGTTCGTAGCGAATGTCCCAATGGTCGAGCTGAAGCTTCCAGCTGACGTCGATGTCCTCGGTCACCATGTCGAGGTCCCAGTAGCCGACACGGTGCAGTGCCGTCTTGCGAAAGCCGCTGACCACACCGGAAACCGTGAATACCCGGCCATAGATCCGCTGGCAGCGCTTCAGCATCCCGATGATCGAGGAGAATTCACCAACCTGGATCTTTCCGAGCAGCGTCGATCGCGTGCGGATACGCGGGTTGCCGGTTACCGCGCCGACGCGATTGCCGGTGAGCAGATGATGCATGATCCACGTCACCGCGTGGGAATCGAGCAGCGCATCACCATCAATTGCAATGATGTACTCGCACGGGGTGACCATCGCGCCCATGGACAGCGCCATGGCCTTGCCCTGATTCGTCGGAAAGCGCACGACCCGTATGTTCTCGTGAATGGTTGCCAGTCCTTCGACGATGTCCTGCGTTTCGTCGGTGCTGCCATCATTGACGAGCACGATCTCGTAGTCGGGATACTTCACTTTCAGCAGTGACTCCACGGTATCCCGGATGTTGTGAGCCTCGTTGTGGCACGGCACGACAATGGCGACCCTCGGGTAGGACGGCAGCACCGGCGGCTGATCCACAGGCCCCTGCCTTCGCTCCCAGTGGAAGTAGTAGTACACACCGCCGATCATCCAAAGATACGCCATGAACAGCGGATAATAGAGCGTGAAGGACAGAAGAATGTTGATGATCTCGCTCATGATCGGGTACGGCCCTTCCATTCGACGCCGGCGCTCAACGTTCGCCTCGCGAATCGACGATTCCCTTCGTTGCGGCGCCGGCCGCAGCCTGCCTGACATGGGGCAACGCCTCGGTCGACAACTCGCGACGAAGCTGGTCTGTCTGCTCCGGAATGAAGGCGAGGCGCACCCGGACGCCGCGGTGCAGAACGCCGGCCTCACGCAGCGTTCGTGCCGCGACGGTGCCGCCGACGGAATCGCCGATCGGCGTCATCACAATCGTATCGATCATCAAAGGGCGATTGGACGCGAAGCGACGGGCCGCAGCCATCAACGAGCGATCGCTGCCATCGGCGTCGATCGCGATCATCGTGCCTGGGAGGCCGTCCGCCGAGGGCTGGCGCGGCTCTCCGGAATAGTCGTCGATGGCAACCTGCGTCAGCGCGCGGGCGACCCTGAGCTCCGGGCGCCAATGCCGCAAACGCCCTGCCAGGCGTGACCAGCCGCCCGGACAAGCTTCACCGCCAGCAAATGGCTCCGACTCGACGTAAAGTGAGTCGATCGGTGCGCTGGCCACGATCTCCTCGGCGAGCGAGACTTCCTTGTCGGCAGGACAGGGCACGACTGGCATAACGACTGCCGTACGCAGCCCATCAATCGACCGCAGACGTGCGATCAGATGCCCGAGGAGGTCGTGAGCCATGAGAACCTTACTGCTTGGAAAGATTGCTTCACGTCCGCCGGTAGCGGATCCCGGTGAAACCAATGCGTCGACGACGACCTCGGAGGGGCGGATCACTGCAACTTCCTTCGCGATGGACGCGGCGTACCCGTCCTCGCCGAGTCTGCCGGGGTCGAGTTCCAGCCTGAGCACCCGCTGTGCCCGCGTCTCGGCCGGCCGCACCGCCCTTGCGAGTTCGGACAATGGCGCCACCATCGACAGCGGACGACAGTGAACAAGGGAGGATACCGCCGGCGAATCGATCCCGCGCGACAACACGAGATGACTGCTGAAGCCAAAATCCGATGCCACCTGCACCGCGGCGCCGCTGTATTCGTTCTCTGGCCAGAGCATCGTGCGCGTCGACGATGCCCTGGAGGCTGCGTCACGCTCTAGATCGCCACGAATTCTTGCCACCATCTCCTCGACGGTCTCGTAACGGGACTGACCGCCAAGGTACGCGCGACCCGACGCGCCGGGCCCGACATCGCCCTGCGGCGAGATCCGGACGGGCTGGAAGATGCGCGCTGAGGATCGCACCGATGTCCACACCTCCCGATGCATGGACAATGGACGTCTGCCAGCCACGGTGGTTCCATTGCCAGTGTCGCCCTTCGTGCGCACCGGCTCGCTCGCATCCACCACACCCGCGCGGAACGAGAACACGGACAGCTGCGGCTCGATCGCGTCTCGAAACAGCGTGTTCGCGGCCGGAAAGACAAGCACCAGCCTTCGCTCCGTTGCGCCGATCGACGGCTCGGGCATCGACGCGTCGTCGGGCGCCACCGTACGATATCCATGTTCGTTCAGCCAGTCGAAATGGCCAGACAGCGCTGCCGACACGTCGGCGGTGCTCGCAGGTTCCGTATACGCGATGCATTGCGGCGCCGACAGCGCCGCCGGCGTCACCAGCACGCCGAGCGCCGTCACCAGACGCATGAGCCGTCGCCTAGAAGCGCCAGTCCACATTGCCATAAACGGCGTCCTCGTTCTCGCCGACACCGTCGTACACGCGACGGTTGTGGACGTAGCCATAGGTGAAGCCCAGCGTATCGTCGAGTGCCCACTGGTGCTCGTAGAGCGCCGACCAGATCGAACCGGCATCGAAGCCCTCCTGCCAATACCCTCCGATCGTCGCCGCAATGCGCTGATTGAACCTTCGTTCGTATCGCCGATAGGCGTTCCACAAATGCTCGACCGTCAATGACGTCGAGTAATCGCGCTCCGGGCTGAAATAGATGACGTCGTTTCGCGAATTTCTCGAGGTATAGGCGCCGAGGGTCGCGGTCAGCTTCTGGTAGGGTCCCGTGATGACCCGACGCGAGAAATAGCCGTTGAACGCGTCGCGATCATTGCCATCACTGAACATGAAATGGTTGTACGAGATACCCGCCTGCTGCGATTCGTGCCAGCGGTAGGTGACGCCGGCTCCGACCTGCTCGCCGTTCACACCAGCGCGAATGCCGCGAAGCGGGACGTCCATCGTGTTGATGGCGGCATTGCCCGAAATCTGCCAGTAGTCATCGACAAACCATCGTGCTGTCCCCGACCATCCCGTTCCGTCATTGTCGGCGAGGCCCTGGAACACCTCGGTGCGCGCGATGACCTTCGGCGCGGCGTACTCGATGCCGACACCCGCCCGGTGATCGAACGCGACGCCCTCCCTGACGTCGGCGGTCGCCAGGTGATCATGCACGTAGGGCCGGAAGTTGTAGGCCATTGGCGAGGCAAACAGGTAGAAATCATTGACGATGCTGCTTCCATCAAAATCTCGCCCCTCCGCGAAACCAACGCGTGTCTCGTTGTACGCCTCGCGGCGATTGATGATGTCCCAGCGCCGCTGCAGACGCTGGACGTGCTTGTTCTCGGGGAAGTCTGCCCGCAGGGAATGGATGCCGGACTCGGCGGCAGGATAGTCGCGGGCCGTCAGCATCGTCGAGACGCTGCCGATCCGGCCGACTCGCCCTTCCGGCTCGGCAGCGATCAGCTGATCGAACTCCCGCCTTGCCCGTTCAGGCCATCCCCGCCACAGATAGACGCTGCCGAGGCTGCCGTGCAGCCCAAGGTTCGCCGGCGCGGCATTCGACATCTGCTCCAGCGCGCGCTGCGCGTCGTCCAGTCGGTCGGCATAGGCCCGCCCCATCGTTGCGGTGAGGTCGGCGTTGGCCTTGCGGCCGTTCGCCACGATGCCGCCCGCGCCGGTGTCGTTGATCCATGCGGGCTGACCCGCCGCATACGCATCGATGGTCGCAAGCGCCGCGTCGTGATCATTGAGATCCTCGTACGCATAGAAAAGCGATAGTGGCACGTTTGGATTAGCGGGATCCTTTCGCAGGACCTCCAGGTAGATCGGGATCGCCGATTCCGGTTGCTCCAGATACAGGTATGCATCCGCGGCGGCGATCAGGCTCCATGCGGGCACGTCGATGCGTTCCGCGCGCAGACGCTCGTAGAGCACGATTACCTCGGGCATCCTTACCCGATCACGCAGCGCGATCATTCGATCGAAAGCGATCCGGCGATCGGCGGGATCGCCTGGCTGGAGCTGATCCCAGGACCGGCCGTGCGCCTCGTCGAGGAACGCCAGCGCTCGATCCGTTTCGGCGAATCGTGTTGCGTTCGATATCGGCGGCACGTCGCCCCAGCGGATCTGGGTCGCGGCCCGATCAGAGCGGAGACGCTTCAATTCCTCCTGCGAGAAGAGCGCGGCGTGCTGGTCGGCCAGCGACGCCGCCAGGTGTGCGGCCCCCATTTTCGATACGTTGAATACCAGACCACGCCACGCAGCCGCGTTGCCCGGGGCGAGCCGGAGGATCCGGCGGTAGGCGGCGGCCGCGGCAGGGTGAAGGTTGGCGCGTTCGAGTATGTAGGCGTTCGCCTCGTTGACGTCCAGACGATCGCGCTGGCGCGGGTCCTCAACGATCGTCCGGATTCGCTCGACCGCCTGCGTCGCTTTTCCGGCATCGGCAAGCGTCAGCGCAAGCCCGAGCCGCAGCTGCAGGTCCTGCGAACCGCTGCGGATGGCCAGATCGTAGAGTTCCAGCGCAAGGTCGAATTGCTGAAGGTTGCGCGCGGACTTTGCCGCCGCCGCCAGCACGTCGGCGGGTGCCCGCCGACGATCGAGCTGCGCGAACAATGTCAGCGCCTCGCGATCGCGCTCCAGCGCCGAGAGGATCCGGATCGAATCATGGAGATAGAGCAGATTGCGCGGTTGCGCCTGCCGCAGCCGCTCGAGGATGCGAATGGCCTCATCACCGCGACCGGCGCGATACGCGGCGATCGCACGCTCGTGGCGCGCTGCCAGCGTCTCGGCATGCACGTCACCGCCGCGAACACCGGGAACGCCGATGGTCAGCAGCATCATGAGAGCGATGAGGATCTTTCGCACGCGAAGCTTGGCCAGTTGTCGGGGACGATCGCATATTTATCTTTAACGTAAAGTAAATTATATAACTAATTGTTAAATATGGAAAATGCAGATAGGAGACCGGCGTTCAGCGGGCAAGCGACCGGCGCGGCCACCCGTCGGTCGCGCTTTTCAACGGTTAACCAATTGATTTGTATGAGATAAATGCCGGAGCGGCCGGGACTGCCACCTGCCGAAGCGGCGCCCGGGCCAGCCGGCGATTACGGGTTCAGCGCCCGCCCGAAGTTCTCACGGAACCGGGACTCGAATTCGGCAGCCGTGAAACGATGGTTCTGGGTACCCGCCGATTCGATCTTCACCGCACCCATCAACGAGGCGATCCGGCCGGTGGTTTCCCAGTCCCGCCCGTGCAGCAGGCCATGCAGCAGCCCCGCTCGATAGGCATCGCCACAGCCGGTCGGGTCCCTGACCGCCTGCGGTCGGGCGGCCGGGATCTCGATGTTGCCCTGCCGGGTCATGACGAGCGAACCGCTGGCGCCGCGCGTGACGATGAGCGCCTCGACCCGCTGCAGCACGTCCTCGGCCTTCCAGCCGGTCTTCTCCTGCATCAGCTGCCACTCGTAGTCATTGACCGTTACCCAGCGGGCCTGTCCGGTGAATTGCCGCAACAGCTCCTGATCGAACATCGGCATGCCCTGGCCCGGGTCGAAGATGAAGGGTATTCCGGCCTCGGCGAACTGCGTCGCGTGTTCGATCATGCCCTGACGTCCGTCGGGCGCGAGGATGCCGATCTTCACGCCGACGGCATCGCCAACCCGGTTTTCGTGCGAGAAGTTCATCGCGCCCGGGTGAAAGGCCGTGATCTGGTTGTCGTCGAGATCCGTGGTGATGAAGGCCTGGCCGGTGAACGTCCCAGGGATCTCCTTCAGGTGACGCCGCGAAATGCCGCACTTGTCCATCCACGCGGCGTACGGTCCGAAGTCCTCGCCGACGGTGCCCATCGGCAGCGGCTCGTCGCCGAGTAGCTTCAGGTTGTAGGCGATGTTTCCCGCGCAGCCGCCAAACTCGCGCCGCATGTCCGGGACGAGAAACGACACGTTCAGCATATGGATCTTGTCGGGAAGGATGTGGTGCTTGAAGTGATCCTTGAAGACCATGATCGAATCGAACGCAAAGGAACCGCAGATCAATGCCGTCATTTCCGGAGTATCCCCATCTCGTCGTAGTAGTCGTTGATGAATCGCGCCAACCAGGGCCTACTTCAGCGGCAGCGTGAAGTGGTGCGAGCGGACGTACAATCCCTCGCGAAGGTAGAACCGATGCGCATCGGCGCGCTGCAGGCCGGAATCGAGTTCGACATGTGCGCAATCGCGCCGCCTCGCCTCGCCGATGAGCCACTGCAGCATCGTGCGGCCATGCCCCTGCGAACGCTGATCACGGTCGGTCACCAGATCCTCGACGTAGAGAAATCGGCCGAGATAAAGGCTTTCGCGCTGCCGGAAGCCGGCCACCGCGGCGATGCGCGCCTCCCTCTCCCTCGCAACCACGACGTAGCCGTCGATCTGCTGACGCCGTACGCGGGTAAGGAATTCCTCGGCCTTGAGATTCTGTCGCAACTGCTGCATGACCTGGAAACACCGGCCGATGTCCTCGTCGCTGTCCATGACGCGAATCGTCCACTCGCTCGCCTGATCCGCCGTCATTGTTCGCCCTCATGGTGCACGCGCCAGATCACGCCCGCGCCATCATCCGAGATCAGCATCGACCCGTCACCAAGTTGCAGCAGTCCGACCGGTCGGCCCCATACCTCCTGTCGGTCCTCGCCGAGCATCCAGCCGGTGACGAAATCCTCCGGCCCGCTGACAGGCCTGCCGTCGGCAAACGGAACGAACACGATGCGGTATCCGCTGCGCTTCGACCGGTTCCACGAACCATGCAGCGCAACGAAACAGCCGTTGCGATAGCGCTGCGGAAACTGCTGGCCAGTGTAGAACATGACGTCCATCGCACCGACATGTCCGCCGAGAATCACGTTGGGGTACAGCGTGCGCGCGACCAGATCGGGCGCCTCGCCCGCCCGTCGAGGGTCTTCGTGCGGACCGATGTAGGCGTAGGGCCAGCCATAGAAGCCGCCGGGCTCGACGCGTGTCAGGTAATCGGGGACCAGATCATCTCCGAGACCGTCGCGTTCGTGCGAGCTGACCCACAGCTCGCCGGTAAGCGGATTCAGTGCCATGCCGACGGCATTGCGGATGCCAGAGGCGAAGATTTCGTGCGAGCCGCCATCGAGATCGTAGCGATTGATCGCGGCACGCATCGGCGGTTCGCCCGCACTGACGTTGGATGCCGAACCGATGCTGAGATAGAGATGGGTACGGTCGCGATCGATCAGAATCGCCCGTGTCGAATGTCCGCCGGCGACGGCCCGGACATCGATCAGCTCCTGCGGGTCGGATACGCTTCGACCCGCGGCATCGTACCGGTACCGGCGAACCGCGTCCGTATCCGCCACATACAGGAACTCACCGTTGAGCGCGAGACCGTATGGACCATTGAGGCCACCGATGAGATCGTGCCGCTCGCCGCCAGCGATGACCGTCACCTGGCCGCTGGCGATCTGCGAGACGATTACCTCGCCGCCCGGCCCGAGGATCATCTTTCGCGGCCCGCCGTAGAGGCCGTCCATCCAGCGTTCGATGCGAAAGCCCGATGGCATCGTCAATTGCACACCGTCCGGCTGCGGGATGATGCGCGGTGGATTGGACGCCGATGGCGTTGCGTAGGGTTCCGGCAATCCGCTCCAGTTGATCGGCTTTTCGTTGGCGGCTGCGGCGGGGATCACCAGCGACATGAGCAGCGCGATGCAACCGCAGCGCAACAATGTCGCCCGACCAACGGCCGGGTTCGCATTTGCGTCAACGGTCAGACGGTTCGACATGTCCCCACTCCTCCCTGCATCAGTTCCGCAGAAGCGTCGCGAGATACCGGCCCGTATGGGAGACGGGGCACCGTGCGACCTGCTCGGGTGTGCCGGTCACGAGGATCTCGCCCCCACGGTGCCCCCCCTCGGGCCCCAGATCAATGACCCAGTCCGCGGTCTTGATCACATCGAGATTGTGCTCGATGACGATGATGGTGTTGCCATGGTCTCGCAGGCGGTGCAACACCTCAAGCAGCTTCTCGATGTCGTAGAAATGCAGGCCGGTCGTCGGCTCGTCGAGGATGTACAGGGTGTTGCCCGTATCGCGCTTGGACAGCTCGCGCGCGAGCTTGACCCGCTGCGCCTCGCCGCCGGACAGCGTCGTCGCGTTCTGGCCAAGGCGGATGTAGGCAAGCCCGACGTCGACCAGCGTCTGCAGCTTGCCGGCAACCGCCGGCACGGCATCGAAGAACTCGCGCGCCTCCTCGACGGTCATCTCCAGCGCATCGTTGATGCTGCGGCCCTTGTAGAGCACCTCCAGCGTCTCGCGATTGTAGCGGCGACCCTTGCAAACCTCGCAGCGGACGTAAACGTCCGGCAGGAAATGCATCTCGACCTTGATGACGCCATCGCCCTGGCAGGCCTCGCACCGACCGCCCTTGACGTTGAAACTGAATCGACCCGGATTGTAGCCGCGCGATCGCGCCTCGGCCGTCGCCGCATAGATCTCGCGCAGCGGCGTGAACAGGCCCGTGTAGGTCGCAGGATTGGAACGCGGGGTACGGCCGATCGGACTCTGGTCGATGTCGACGACCTTGTCGAACTGCTGCAGTCCGTCGATGCCGCCGAACGCGGCGGCTTCGTCGCCGGCGTCGTTGAGAACGCGTGCGGCATGGCGGTAGAGCGTGTCGTTCACCAGCGTCGACTTGCCCGACCCCGAGACGCCGGTGACGCAGGTCATCAGCCCGATCGGGAAATCGACGTCGATCCGCTTCAGGTTGTTGCCACTGGCACCACGAACGCTCAGCACACGCTCGCGGTTGAACTCATGGCGCAGCGGGGGCACCGGGATGCAGCGGCGTCGCGACAGGTACTGCCCGGTGATCGAGTCTGCGCAGTCCTCGACGTCCCGAGGGGTGCCGTGCACGAGCACCCGACCACCATGCACCCCGGCCCCAGGGCCGATGTCGACCACGTGATCCGCGACGCGAATGGCTTCTTCGTCGTGCTCGACGACGATCACCGTGTTGCCAAGGTCGCGGAGCCGGATCAGCGTGTCGAGCAGGCGCTGATTGTCGCGCTGGTGCAAACCAATCGAAGGTTCGTCGAGCACGTACATGACGCCGACCAGACCGGCGCCGATCTGGCTGGCGAGGCGAATGCGCTGCGCCTCACCGCCGGAGAGTGAATCGGCGCTGCGATCGAGGGTCAGGTAGTCGAGACCGACGTTGATCAGGAACTGCAGCCGCTCCCTGACCTCCTTGAGGATCTTGCCAGCGATCTCGCCACGCTGTCCGGGGATCTCCAGCGACGTGAAGAACGCCTGTGCATCGCCGACCGGCAACGCCGCGACCTGGGGCAGGCTCCGGTCGCCGACGAACACATTGCGCGGCGCCTCGCCCAGACGCGTACCCTGACAGGCCGGGCAGGGCCGGGTCGACATGAACTTGGTCAGTTCCTCGCGCAGCAGGTTCGATTCGGTCTCCCGGTAACGGCGACGGATGTTGGGCAGCACCCCCTCGAACGGGTGCCGCTTCCTGCGATTGCCGTCGGAATGGTAGTACTCGAACTCGATCTGATCCTTGCCGCTGCCGTGCAGGATCACTTCCCGAACATGCCCGGGCAGGTCCCTGAAGGGCCGATCGATGTCGAAGTCGAAATGACGGGCGAGTGACTGGATCAACTGGAAGTAGTAGGCATTGCGTCGGTCCCAGCCGCGGATCGCACCAGCGGGCAGGCTGAGTTCCGGATGCTGCACGATCTTCTCCGGATCGAAGAACTGCTCGACGCCGAGGCCATCGCAAGCCTGGCAGGCGCCGTGCGGGTTGTTGAACGAGAACATCCGCGGTTCCAGTTCCGACAGCGCATGGCCGCAGTGCGGACAGGCGAACCGCGCCGAGAATACGACCTCCGGACGTTGCGGATCGTCCATGAAGCCGATTCGCGCGACGCCCTCGGCGATGGCCAGTGCGGTCTCAAAGCTCTCGGCCAGCCGTACGCGGATGTCCCCGCGCACCTTGAACCGATCGATGACCACCTCGACGTCGTGTTTGCGTCGCAGGTCGAGCGCCGGTGCCGTATCGAGTTCGATGACCTCGCCGTCCACGCGCGCCCTCAGGAATCCCTGCCGCTTCAATTGCTCGAAGATCTGCGCGTGTTCGCCCTTGCGCCCGCTGACGATCGGCGCCAGAAGCATCACGCGCGTACCCTCCGGTTCCGCCAGCACCGCATCGACCATCTGTCCGACCGTCTGCGCCGCGAGCGTCGTGCCATGCTGTGGGCAGCGGGGCTCGCCGGCGCGCGCGTAGAGCAGACGCAGGTAGTCGTAGATCTCGGTGATCGTGCCCACCGTCGATCGGGGATTGTGGGACGTGGACTTCTGTTCGATCGAGATCGCCGGCGACAGTCCCTCGATGTGGTCGACGTCGGGCTTTTCCATCACCGACAGGAACTGGCGTGCGTAGGCCGACAGCGACTCGACGTACCGGCGCTGGCCCTCCGCGTATATCGTGTCGAACGCCAGCGAGGACTTTCCAGACCCGGAAAGGCCGGTGATGACGATCAGTCGATCGCGGGGCAGATCGAGGTCGATGTTCTTGAGGTTGTGCGTGCGCGCGCCGCGTATCCGTATGAATTCCATGTTGGCGATGGTGCGCTGCAACCCCGAAAGGGCAAACTGGTACTATATGCCCTACACGAGCCGCTGCGCAAAGCCACGATGAACCACGCCCGGAGTGACAGCATGACCACCGCCGAGCTGCGCGCATCCCTCGCGCTGGCCGCGGTGTTTCTGCTGCGGATGCTGGGGCTGTTCATGATCACGCCGGTGTTCCCTCTGTACGCCGAGCACCTGGATGGCTCGACGCCGCAGCTGGTCGGGATCGCGGTCGGCGTCTATGGATTGACCCAGGCGCTGTTGCAGATCCCGTTCGGCATGGCCTCGGACCACATCGGCAGGAAGCGGGTGATCACCGCCGGTCTGCTGGTCTTCGCCGTCGGCAGCGCGATCGCGGCCTTGTCGACCGGCATCGTCGGGGTCGCCGTCGGCCGCGCGCTGCAGGGAGCCGGTGCGGTTGGTTCGGCAACGATGGCCCTCGCTGCGGACCTCACCCGCGAGGAGACCCGCACCAGGTCGATGGCGATCATCGGCATGAGCATCGGGCTGTCGTTCCCGATCGCATTCATCAGCGGACCCGGGCTGAGCCACTGGCTCGGCCCGGCCAGCGTGTTCTGGATCGCCGGCGGACTTGGGCTGCTCGCCATCGCCGTGCTGTTGCTGCTGGTCCCCAGCCCGGAGCGCAGCGTCTACCACCGCGAGGTCGGAGTGCGTCTGGCCGATCTCGGCGAGATGTTCCGGCAGCCCGATCTGCTGCGCCTGTACGTCGGGGTCATGGTGCTGCATGCGGTACTGCAGGCGATGTTTCTCGTCTTGCCTCTCATCCTGCGCGACGACCTCGGGTTGCAGGCCGACCAGCACTGGCACGCCTACCTGCCGGCCCTGCTGCTGTCGCTGCTGCTGCTGCTACCGATGTTCGCCGCGTCCGGACGCAGCGGCCTGGTCAAACCGTACTATTGCGGCAGTGTCCTGGCGATCGCGCTGACGGGTGTCTCGCTCGCCTTCGCCCACGGACAGCTCTGGCCGCTGGTGGTCAGCCTGACGGTGTTCTTCGCGGGCTTCAACTTCCTCGAGGCCTGCATGCCGTCGCTGGTCACCCGCATCGCCCCGACCGACCGGCGCGGTACGGCACTCGGCCCTTTTTCGGCCTTCCAGTTCGTCGGCATCTCGCTCGGTGGCGCGATCGGCGGATGGCTGCACGGGCACTTCGGCGTCGGCGCCGTCTTCGAATTCTGCGCGCTGGTCTCGATGGCATGGTTCGTCTTCTGCCTGGGGATGTCGGATCCGCAGCGTCTGCGCAACCGGGTCCTCCACGTCGGCTCGGTCTCGGCCGCCGAGGCGGCCGCGCTGCGGCGGCGTCTGGTGGGGATACCCGGGGTCGCCGAGGCGGTCGTGGTCGCCGACGAGGGCACGGCCTACCTGAAGGTCGACAGTCGTCAGCTGGATGACGCCGCGCTGCGCGCCGCGACGGCAAAGCGTTAGAATCGGCAACGGGAGGGAAACCGTCAGCCCACACATGAAAGTCAGGAGGAAAGGCATGGCCAGCAGAGGCATCAACAAAGTCATTCTCATCGGCAACCTCGGGCAGGACCCGGAGGTGCGCTACACCGCCCAACCAGAGCGCGGTCGCCAACGTCCGAATCGCGACCAGCGAATCGTGGAAGGACAAGGCCACCGGCGAGCAGAAGGAACAGACCGAGTGGCATACGGTGGTCTTTTTCGGCCGGCTCGCGGAGATTGTCAGCGAGTACCTCAAGAAGGGCTCGCAGGTATACGTCGAGGGGCGTCTGCGCACCCGCAAGTGGCAGGACAAGGAGGGTCAGGACCGCTACACGACGGAGATCGTCGCCGACGAGATGCAAATGCTCGGAGGGCGTGGTGGCGGCGGCATGGAACGGAGCGCCGACGCAGCACCCGCCCGATCGACGCCGAGCCGGGCCAGTGGCGGTGCCGCTACGAAACCGGCCGCCGTCGAAGATTTCGATGACGACATACCGTTTTGATCAGCCATCACCGATCATCCGGGAATAGATCAATTTCTTCAATAGCTTAAGGCGCAGTTGCGCCACTTGCAGTCAAGGCGGCCCCCCGGTCGCTTTTTTTTGGCGGAACTGTGTGGATATTTTTCCCACGTCTTGCTAGGATGTCCTCACCTGCTCGGTGTTTGCCGCTTTGCGACCGGTCATGGCATGACGAGTGGGCAGTGTTCCCGGGTCACCGTACGTTCGGCCAGCGGCCGGTGCCCCGGGCAACCGCACCCCCAACCGGCGAAAGCCAGTGAATGACCAACACAGGAGACTGAATCATGAACAAGCTGAAGATTTCGTTGATGCTCTGCGCGCTGTCGGCCACGGCGCTTGCCGTACCCGACGTGTCGGCGGCATCCATCCGCGTTACCTGCGAGAAGCGCGGCGAAACCCGCTCCAAGGTGTCCGTCGACGGCGCCGGACTCGCGGCCGGAAGCTACACCGCGGTCGTCGTGTCGGCGGCAGGCGCTCAGGTGAAGAGCGCCCGCGTCCAGACGCCCGTCCGAGGCGAGGTCGAGTTCGACTTCGACAGCAACCGTGCCGACATCCTCGAGGGCGCAACCGCGATTCCGCCGACCTTCATCACCAGGACGGCAACGGTGACCGGCAAGATCCTCGACAGCCGTGGCATGACCGTGGTCTCGGATACCGAGGCCTGTCGCGTTCGCAACCGCTAGTTGCCCGCAACGAAGGCCCGAAACAGGAACGGCGGCCAGGTGGCCGCCGTTCTCGTGATGCAGAAAGTCGCCTGCTCAGGCGGTCTGCGACTTCGACATCGCCTGCTTGATGAGCCCGATGATGGCCATCAGCACGACGCCGCCGACGCCCGAGCCGGCAATGTTGCCGACCATGCCACCGCCGCCCGCGCCGATCTGGGCCAGAATCTGGCTGCCCAGTCCACCGCCGACGACACCGGCGAGCGTATTGCCAATCAAGCCGAGACTCAGCTTCTTGAACAGCGCACCGGCGATGTTTCCGCCGACGCCCCCGCTGATGAGGTTGACGATCAGATTAACGATTGTCTGTTCCATTCCCACTTCCCCCTTACGTTTGATGTTGGATACCGCGGGTAGCAGTCCCGGCCCCGACGGCGGAGTTCCTGCCGGGGTTGCTCCAACTATAGACGACGGGCCGGCAGGATTGCCGTTTCGTTCATGATTTTCCGACCACCGGCTTCCCGCAGGGCGTCACGGGCGTCGGCGACGACCGGGCTGGAGCAGGTCACCGAGCAGTTCCTTGGGGCTGCGCTGAGATCGCTCCACCGGCTCGGTGACCCCCAGCCGCCGCCAGAGCGCTTCGCGCACCTCCGTCGGCAGGACGTTCTCCAGATACTCGAGCGCCGTACCCCGCTGGCCGGCCTCATCGCTGGCGACCCCGGCAAGCGCGAGCTGCATCGCGTCTGCGTCGAGTGCCAGCGACAGCAGCATGAACACATGCTGCAGTGACGGCACGAGGACGTCGTCATCTTCGGCGGCGGCGACGGCGGCCTCGCCTCCCCCGCTGACGTGCGTCTGGCAGCGCCACGTGGCATCGTCGACGGCGAGTTCACGGGTCACCAGCGCGTACACCGTATCCTCCGGCAGCCTCAGTTCGCGGCTGCGTCGCGTGAAGCGCGCGAGCGTCCGCGCACAGCTGTAGCGCACTGCGAACTCGGAATCCTCCAGGCCAAGCAGCAATGCGTCACGGGCGCGCGGACTGTGCACGACCTCGATGACGCTTGGAATTCGACAGCGGGCCGTCAATGGCACGTCCGGGTCGAGCAGCGCGTCGGTGAGCTGGCCCAGTACCCGCGGCGCCAGCCAGCGAAGCTCGGTTCTCACCTCGTCGGCGACTCCTGCTGAGCCAGCAGCGGGATCAGGTGCGGCACCATCGTCACGTCGAGGGGTCGCGCTTCGCAATGCACCGCGAATTCGCTCCGGCTGCAGAGAGCTCAGATCCGCGAGCACCACCGCCCGCTCGTCGATAGCGTCGGCAACGTTCGCGGCCGATCGGCCGTCGAACTGCCGCACGCGACCGAGCAGCAGTTCGCGCTCCGCCGCTGCCGTGGTCTCGGCGAAGATCCGACGGGTGGTCGCATCGGTGAGATCCTCTGCCTCGACGGGCCGCCAACCGCTGCGCAGATTCCCGGCGAGCCTGGCGACGTAGCCGCGATAGAGGTGCACCATCAGCCACAGCGAACACCCGGCCACCGCGGCGCCGGCAACGACCACCCATTGCGACCCGATGCTCGGACTCAAGGCGAGAAGGGCGAGCAGGACACCGCCACTCAGCATGTCCCCAAGACGATTTCCGCCCACGTCGATGATGGTCTTGGTGGGACGCTTCTCGTCCGGCCCAAGCGGCATGTACAGCACCTCGAATCCGGAACGAAACAGCGAATTGGCGAAGATCGACTCGAGCGCCCGCAGGCAGACGTACGCCCAGAAATGATCGAATGCCGCGGCGAACGTGGCACCGAACAGCACCGCCGCCGGCAGGATGAAGATTGCCCCGCCGAGACCGAAGCGGTTCAGCAGCCACGGGCCAAGGGCCACCTGCACGGCAAACGTGATCACCCCGACGACCGCATAGAACGTCGCGAAGAAACCAAGCAGTTCCGGCTTCTCGGCGAACCGCAGCGAGGTCTCCGCCTTGAGCGCGTAGTCGAGCAGCCCCGACACTACCGCACCCAGCATCATGAGCAACGCCATCTGCAGCAGGTAGCGATTGCCTGCGAGGGTGGTGATGCCGGCGACGATCGGGGGCAGCGGACTCTCCCGCCTGGGCGCACCGAGCGTGCCAATGCCGCGCACACCGACGACACACGCGCCGTGCATCGCCGCAAGAACCAGCAGCATCTGGCGCGGTTCGGCATAGGCGGCGAACTGTCCGGCGATCAATCCGCCGATGATGCCCCCGAGCGTGGCGGCGGCAGCGATTCGAATGATGGTGCGCTTGGCGGTGTGTGGATCGAAGCGTTCGTTGATGACCGACCAGAAGCCACTGATCAGCAGCACGCCGACGACCCCCATGTGCAGATAAAGCATGACGATCGCCGCATGTGGCGCCTGGCCGAGCAGCCACCATTCGACGACGAACAGGCAGGCACTGAGCGCAAAGCCCCGCGGCATCAGGCGGCTGGGGCCGAACCTCGCCAGCAGCGTCGACATCGCCAGCACGCCGATGACCGACAGCGCCGCCGAGAAGACCATGATCTTGGGGAGTTCGCGGACGTCGAACTGGGCGAGGAACAACGCATCACGGGTCGCCTTGCCCGCCACCTGCTGCGCGATCATGACAAGCGCCGTCAATAGCGCGTAGCGAACCGCGATCGCGTTGCGCGCGTCGAGGTCGCCGTCAGCCGTTTCCAGCGGTTCCTTCATGCCGGACGACGGCCGATGCTCACTTCTCGGCGACGGTGACCGCGCGGTACTCCGGTGTCAGCGCGAAAATGACCAGCAGCCACGCGGCACAGGCGGCCAGCACGAAGTAGCTCAGATGTACTGCGGTGATGCCGAGCACGAACCATTGTGTCAACGCCAGAATCAGCACCGATCCGACGACCTTGAACAGCCGATACCCGAACATGTCGATCCAGGCCTTGGCCTGGTAGGCGGTCCGTGGGTCCATTGGAATGTACAGTATCTCCTTCGACGCCCGATTGATCGAGTACGACATGCCGCGATCGGCGATCTTCAGCGCCGATGCGGCCTTCAGCGTCGGCGCCAGCGTATAGGCTATCGTCCCCAGCGTCACCAGCAGCGGCTGGACCAGCAGACCGCACATGACGCCAAAGTACTGGTGCACCAGCGGCGTCACCAGCAGGTTGACGCCGATCGCAACCCCGTTCAGCACGAAGTAGAAGTTGCCCTGGTACGCCGTGCGCTGGTCGGTGTCGCTGTAGGCCGCCTCGATCGCCTTGCTGAACTGAAAATCGACGAGCGACTCGACAATCTGACTCGTCAGCAACAGTACCGCTATCAGGCGCAGGTAGCGGTTGCCGACCAGCTCACGCCAGCCGGAAAGGGCGATCTCTTCCCGCCGCTCGCGCTGCTCTGCGTATAACCCGCGCCGGCCCATGACCAGGTTGACAGCGAATAGCACCACCAGCATCGCGGCCGAGACGAGAAGGAGGTCGGCAGTCTGCAGCCAGTGGCTGGCAACCAGCAGTGCCGCAAGCTTGCCGCCCAGCATGCCACCGACCGGGCCGGCCATGGCGACGAATCCGTACCACTTTCGACCCGAGTTCGTAGTGTTGACGGTATTGGCCAGGCTCCAGAACTGTTCCACGAGCACGACGCTGAAGATGTCGACGAACACATAGAACACCACGGCGACCGCCGGTCCACTGACGTCGAACAGCAGGCGAAAGATCACCAGCGCGACCGCGAAGCCGAGCAGCGTGCCGAGCACGACGGTCAGCCGGTTGTATCGCTCGACCACCCGGTGGTAGCCGCCAATGATGAGGCCGAGCACCAGCGCGGTCGTTATCCACACGTAGGGCAGCCTGTCGGCCGTCCAGTGCTCGATGAAGAGCGAACGCGCGGCGGGCTTGATCTGGTAGTAGCTCAGGATGATGAGGACGAAGCTGACGAACAGCAGGGCCGCCCGGCGGGCGTCATCGAGGCGCCCGGGCACCGCGCCGGTGACGGCCGCGGTTGTCATGGCTCGCCCCCCGCGGCAGGGTTTGCCCGATCGCGCCGGGTCGGGTTACACTCCCGTGACCGGCAGGGGCAAGACGGTCGCCGTGTGGCGCTAATTCGTTGAATCACGGCGTTTTTCCTGAAGCTCACGGTCCCTGACGACCCATCACCAGCGTGACTTGGCATAGTATGTGCCGTTGCGCGGAAGTCGCGCAATGCGACTCGCATCCCGAATACACGTGGCGGCCCCGGCAGGCAATGCCGTCGGAGATTGTCGCACAGCGATGGGAGGTACCCAATGTTCTCATTCGTCCGCGCCCCGTTGCGCACGATTGCAGTCACCGCGATGGCGTTTGCCGTCGCCGTCAGCGCTGCGCCGAATATCGACACCCACGGTTTTCCCGATCTGCGCCGCTCCCGGGACGAGACCCTGCAGCGCGGCCTCGAAGACAGTCTCGAACGGCTGGGCCTGACCGACGCGATCCGCGCCAGGCATCTGGCAGTCAGCGTCGTCGACATCACCGATTTGCAACATCCGCGCCTGGCGTCCGTCAACGGTGACGTCATGCTTTACGCCGCCAGCCTGCCAAAGATCGCCATCCTGCTCGGGGCGTTCGTCGAGATCGAACGCGGCAACATGAAGCTCGACGCCGAGACCCGCGAGATGCTGACGCAGATGATCCGCGTCTCCTCGAACGAGGCGGCGACGGCAGCGCTGCGTCGTGTCGGCAAGGAGAACCTCGTGTCGATCCTGACATCGGATCGGTTCAAGCTGTACGACAAGCGTTACAACGGCGGCCTGTGGGTGGGCAAGGAGTACGGGGATGCCCCGGCCTATCACCGCGACCCGCTGCACAATCTGTCGCACGGGGCGACCGCCATCCCAGGTGGCGCGCTTCTACTACATGCTGGAGACCGGCCAGCTCGTGCGCCCGGACCTCTCCAGGGAAATGAAGGAGATCCTCGGCAACCCGGGGATCCACCACAAGTTCGTCAAGGGCCTCGAGGACACTGGCGCCCATATCTTCCGTAAATCCGGGACCTGGGGTCAGTGGCATGCCGACAGCGCGATCGTCGAGCGCGACGGACGGCGTTACATCATCGTCGGGCTTGCCGAGGACTCGCGCGGCGGCGAGTGGCTCTCGGCGCTGGTCAAGCCGGTCGACGCCATGCTGATCCCGGCCGGCCAACGCTACGCCGCGCGGGAGGCCCTGCCCACCGCCTCGACGCCGGCGGAGAACGGCATGCTGGCGCTCGCCGACGACGCCGGCACCGCCAGTGCTGCCGCCAAGACCGACGAACAGCGGCGCGCCGAGCGCGCGAGCGCCTTCGCGAGCCTGAATCTCACGGGCCTGAATCTCAAGAAGTCCGAAGCAAAACTGCTGATGGCCTGCGCGCGCGATACGACGATCACGCGCAAGGCCGTGGTGCTCTGCCGCTGACGGCCTGAGAGCGTCCCGGTCAGCAGTCAGTCCTGGTCCGGCCGCCGTCGATCGGTGGCCGCCACCGGCACCCCGCTCGGCGCACGCTCACTCACCTGCCCCGGCGGGCGCTGCCGGGGACGTCCCGGCCGCCCCCGGATGCATCGACTCGAGCAGCCTGTCGATGCGCGCAGCCAGGGCGGCATGCGCCGAGGCCGAATTCACCCTGAGTACGTTGGTCATCAGCGTCACGACGTAGTGGCGCGCGCGCGTGTCGGCGGGCGTCTCGACGATGGCGACCGAATTCATCAGGTTCTCCTTGTCGCCACGGTACTCGGGACAGGGGCGCGAGAAGCAGCGGAACAGCGAACCGGATTTGAAGTACACCGCTGCGGGCAACAGCGCCGGCGAGGCCGCGTAACGAATACGACGCTCGGTCGAGTACATCAGGCGCTTGATTTCCCGGCTCGACCAGTCATCGACCAGCTGACCCTTCTCCATCCTGACGACGTAGCGCATCAGCTCACGCGGTGTGGCATAACTGTTCGGTCCGGGGATCTTGATGTCGCCGGTGCGGGTGAAGAAGCTACCCTGCCGCAGCTTCGTGATGTCGAGACCATTGCGCGTGACGGGTTCCTGCAGGGCCTTCGTGAAGGTGTCGCTCAGCTCCTGCTTCGGTGTGTTGTCGATGTAGGCATCGGCCTCCTCGCGACTGACGGGATAGCGCTCACGGAAGTGTGCCATCAGCGTCAGCTCCTTCATCACCGCGCTGGCGGCCGAGTTCGAACTGGCCGAGATCATCCAGTCCATGAACTCCCACAATGTGCCTTCGTCGCCCGGGCGCAACTGGCGACGGCTGAGCTGCCTCTTTTCGATGTTGTAGAAGCGCACGGTGTGGTGGTCACTCAGCACGAACTCGTCGGCGACGATGTGCGTGTCCCTGAGGATCGAACGGCGCTTCTCGATGTCGTTCGGATAGAGGTCCGCGAGCATCTGGAAGATCGCCAGCGCAACGACGAGCTTGCCGACACTGCCAGGATTCCGCGTGACGTCGGCATTGTGCTCGGCATACTTCGGATTGGCCGGATCGGTCAGGTCGAGCACCGCGACGCTGTAGTCGCCGCGCCCGACGATGTCTTCGAGCCTGGCGGTGAACGTCGGATCCGGCGCTGGTATCTGGAAGTCGGGGCGATCCCGAAGCCTGATGTCCACCTGTTCCAGCGACAAAGTCCCGCCGCGTGGCTGCGGCGCACCCTTCATCGTCCCTTCCTGGGTCAACCTGGCCTGTTCCAGGCGCCTGATCCCGGTGTACTCGTAACCGTCCATCGGATAGGAGGCGACGGCAGTACTGATGACGATCGCCGCCAGTGCAATCGCACGCTTCATTTCATTCCTCCCGTGTATGTCACCAACAAAGGACGACCAGCCAGCCTGCGGCCGGAACCGAATCAGCCACCCGTCGCCTGATCGAGCGCGACGCGCATGCTGCCCGCCTCCCCGGCACCCGAATCGAGCCTGATCAGGTAGCCGCTGGTTCGCGCCCGCGCGCTCTCGAGGAAAGGGCGGATCTGGAAAAGCTGCAGGCGCCCGCGAAGAAATCCGAACTCGATGTCGGCCGGCGCGGGATTTCCCTGGGCATCGGTGATCGGCGGAAAGCGCTTCGGCAGATCGCGATAGAGGGCGATGAGCTGGGAAATCTCGTTGGGCTTGAGAACCGAATCCTCGCCGCTGACGGGCAGGTTTTCAATGCCACCGCCTGCGGGCAGCGCCCGTTGCTTCGTCGTGGTCGCCTGTGCCAGCAATGTCACGCGACCGGTCGTCGCATCGATGCGCAGCGATTCGGCCGCCTGGCCGTCGACGGCACCACCGACGCCCTCGTTTACCGCGACCGACAGCACACCGTCGGCGCCGCTGTCGATGTCCTGCGTCACCATGACGCCGGACTTCTCGTTCGGTACGCTCCGCAGAAGGAGTACCGCCGGATACGTGTGCTCGGGCTTGTCCATCCGTGACTGGCGCCACGCAAACGACCGGGCACTGAACGGGGAAGCCCAGACCCTCGCGAGCGCCTTCATGACATTGTCGAAGCCCACGACATTCGGCAGCGTCAGGTTGAGGCCGGCGCCCGTGAATCCCGCGAGATCCTCGACGTTGGTGTCACTGCGCACGAACACGCCGTAGGTGCCATCCTTGCCAAACTCCGCGTCCATCGCCGCGCGAAGCCGGCGCCGGAAATCCTCGCCAGGATCGGCGTTCAGCACCCATTGCTCGAGTTGACTGCGGAACTGCTCGGTCTGCTCGGCGCGGGCTGCCGCGTCGCCGATTGCCGCCAGACGTGCGTATTCGCGCTGCATCCACTGGAAGACGGTGCCGCCGGACCCGGGTTTGGGCTGGTCGAGAAGGCTGCGGAAGGCGCCGAACGGGATGGCCAGGCCCTCGGCAACCGCCTCGGGATAATGCAGCTTGAGCTCACCAAGCTTTGCGGCCTTCGGGCCGACCAGCCGTCCGGAGTCGGACGCACGCAGCAGGTCGAGCGGCACGAAGTCCCGCTTGGCCAGGTCCAGCTTGTCGACATCGACGGTGATGACGATATCCTTGCGGGCCTCCTCCTGCCCGAACAGCGAGGCGGTCTGAGCCGTCTCCTCCAGCAACTGGACCGCACCGCCACGACTGACGGCGAGCAGCACGCGGCGTCCGTCGTAGGCGCGCAAGCGCTCGACCAGGCTTTCGTCGACCGCTACATTCGGTATACCGAGATTGCGGGCGAGGATCTGGATGTGCGAGAGCGGATTGCCCGAACCACGGGTAAGGATGCCGGCGACCGGCGGCAGGTCGGCAACGGTTTCCGGCAACAGATAGATGCCGTCGGCGTCGAAGCGTGATGGCGGTGCGCGCTCATCGACGATGTGCAACACGCCTCGCGCAAGGCCGGCATTTAGTCCACGCAGACCCGCACCGACGTCGTCGCCGAACAGCTCGCGCTTTACCCCCGCCATCTGGTATGCATCACGAAGCAGGTTGTCGAGCAGACGCGCATAGAAGAACAGCGGGCTTCCGCGCAGCTGCCCCTGCGGAAACAGCATCACCAGCGGTTCGATGGCGACGAACCGTTCCAGCGATGACTGGAAATGCTGCCGCAACTGCTGCGTGGCCCAGCCGGGCACCAGCGCGGCGTAGTCGAGGATCTCCTTGTAACGCGACAGCGACACCGACGCCGGCGACAGCGAGGCCAACTCGTCCCGCAGCGCGCTTCGCTCGCGCGGCGTCAGCATCCCCGCGCCATAGGCAGCCTCGGCGCTCAATGCCAGCCAGTCGATCTGCTGACGGCGCGATGCAGAGTGGATCTCGGCTTCGAGCAGGGCCGCCTGGGCGAAATGCTCGTCCTCCAGCAGCAGGCTGGCGTTGATGAGCGCAAGTCGCGACTCCGGCCGCTCGAACCTCGGCCAGTGGTCACGCAGCATTGCCATCGCCCGCGCCGTCGCCGCGTAGCGCTCCGCAGGCGTGACCGCACGTTCGAGCTGCGCAATCGACTCCGACAGCGCGTCCTGCAGATCCTTCGCCGCCTTGACCCGCTGCAGCAGCTTCTGCAACGCCGGCGCCAGCGTGGTCGACGTCGCGAACAGTCGATCGATATCGCCCGCCAGACGCTCGAGATCCGGCACGACACCCGGTTTCGCGCTTCGCGCGTATTCGCGAACCAGCAACGCGTCGCCGGCCTCCGGTCTGCCATGGATCTTGTTGCGGATGTTGATGAATCCGGGGTCCCGACCTGATATTGCGGCCGACAGATCGCGCACGCCCGCGATCGACTTCTCGGTCACGCCATGCGGCAGCAATCGCGCGCCAATGCGAAGCGGCAGGAAGCGCTGGTTGGTCCACTCCGGGTCCCGCAGCAGCGCGACCAGGAAGTCCTGTGCCCCGGCGGCATCGCCTTCGGCCTGCAGCGCGCCCCGGTAATAGCGCGCCTGGCGCAGGATCCAGCCGTCGTCATGGGCGATCAGGAACTGCTCGAAGAGCATCTGGTTGAAGATGTCGGCGAGGTTCGGATCGGCGACCGTCGCGCGAATGTCCAGATCCTCGTAGATGTTGGCGATGACATAGCCGTTGCGTCGCATCTCCTTGACCTTGTCGGTCCACTCGCCATGCTGTGCGCCGCCGCCGTTGTTGGTGCATGGCGACTTCGCGTCGCGAATCGTGCCGTCCTTGCAGAACCACCGTATACGGCTGAAGGGGCCGCGATCGGCCAGTTTCATCTCCTCTACCCATTGCCGATAGGTGGCCACCTGCGGCGGGACCTGCACGTCGCCATCGCTCGCGGCGAACGCACCGCCGGAGATCGCCGACATACCCAGCAGCAAAAACATGAGGGACGACGATGCGCGCAACTGTTTCAAGACGGGGGCCTCCGATCGCGTGGCGGTTCGAGTATGGTAGCCGAATTGCGATCCGATTGGCGTCGAGGCGTCCACGGATCGTCGTTGCGCGGCGTCCGGCGGTGTCGGCGAAGCGGTACGACCGCCCGAGTCGAACCATTGCCCCAGCACACCGTGAACCGGTTGCCCGATAATGCTCCGGCCGGCACTGCCGCCGGTCTCCTGCCCCGGCTTGAAATGGCCTCGACCGCCCCCATGTAGGCACTTCGGTGCGGCGATGGGCACACCGATCGAACGGACCTCTGGACATGAACGATAACGACGAAAATGCCGCCCAGGAACTGATCGCGGAGGGTCACGCCGGCGGTGCCGAATCGGCCCGGGTTCCGGCAAAGATGGACGATCTGCTGCCCGATCATCTCCATCTGCTACCGCTCGGATCGCGTCCGTTCTTCCCGGCGCAGACCGCGCCGGTGCTGACGCACGAGGCGAACTGGCGCGAGACCGTCGAGCGGGTCGGACAGTCGCCGCAGCACATCGCCGGCGCGGTCTACACGACGAGCCCGACCAATACCATGCCGGCACCCGAGGACTTCAGCACGGTCGGCACCGCAGTGCGTCTCCATCATCCCGGTGCCAGCGACGGGAAGATTCACTTCATCGCCGAGGGGATCAAGCGTTTCCGGATCAGCCGGTGGCTGACCACGAAGCCTCCTTACCTCGTGCAGGTCGAGTACCTGTCCGAGCCTGTCGCCGGTACAGACGAAGAGAGGGCCTATGCACTGGCGATCATCAACATCATCCGCGAACTGCTGCCGCTGAACCCGCTGTACAAGGAACAGCTGAAGGCCTTTCTCGAGCGCTTCAACGTCGAGGACGCTGCGCCGCTGACGGATTTCGCGGCGATGCTCACCAGTGCCACCGCACCCGAACTGCAGCAGGTGCTGGAAACCGTCGCGTTGCTGCCGCGGATGGAAAGGGTTCTGGCGCTGCTGCAGCGTGAACTCGAGGTCGCCGGGATGCAGGCCAGGATCCGGCAGAAGGTCGAGGAGACAATCTCCGAACAGCAGCAGAAGTTCTTTCTCCGCGAGCAGCTGAAGGAGATCCAGAAGCAGCTCGGCATCTCCCGGGACGACAAATCCGTCGAGATCGAACGCTTCAGGCAGCGACTCGAGGGCGCGACGATCCCCGAGCATGCGCGTGTCCGCATCGACGAGGAGATGCAGAAGCTCTCGATGCTGGAGACGGGATCGCCGGAGTACGCCGTCACACGCAACTATCTCGACATGCTGACATCGCTGCCTTGGAACGTGCACTCGACCGATCGAATCGACCTGAAGGCGGCGCGACGGCAGCTCGACCGCGAGCATAGCGGTCTCGACGACGTCAAGGAGAGGATCATCGAGTTTCTGGCCGTCGGTGCGCTGAAGGGCCAGATCAGCGGCTCGATCATCCTGCTGGTCGGTCCCCCGGGCGTTGGAAAGAGTTCGATAGGGCGATCGATCGCCAGCGCACTGGGGCGGAAGTTCTATCGCTTCAGTGTAGGCGGCATGCGCGACGAGGCCGAGATCAAGGGGCACCGCCGAACCTACATCGGCGCAATGCCCGGCAAGTTCATCCAGGCACTGCGTGAGTCGGGCACAAGCAATCCCGTCATCATGCTCGACGAGATCGACAAGATCGGCGCGTCCTATCAGGGCGACCCGGCCTCGGCGCTGCTCGAGGTGCTCGACCCCGAACAGAACCGCGATTTTCTCGACCACTACCTGGACACGCGCTTCGATCTGTCGAAGGTGCTGTTCGTCTGCACCGCCAACCAGCTCGACACGATCCCGCCACCGCTGCTCGATCGCATGGAGGTCATCCGGCTTGCCGGCTACATCACCGAGGAGAAGCTGTCGATTGCCAGGACGCACCTGTGGCCGGTGCTGCTGGAACGTGCCGGGATACGGCGCGAGCAGCTGCGCCTCGTCGATGACGCGCTTCGCAGCATCATCGACGGATACGCCCGCGAGGCGGGCGTGCGCAATCTCGAGAAGCAGCTCGGCAGGATCGTTCGCAAGAGCGCCGTGCGCCTGCTGGCACACCCGGATCAGGCGATCACCATCGAGACCAGCGATGTGCCCAGGCTGCTGGGACAGCCGCTGTTCCGTGATGACGACAAGGAAACTGGCACCGGCGTCGTCACCGGCCTCGCGTGGACGGCGATGGGGGGCGCAACCCTCAGCATCGAGGCAACGCGCGTACACAACCGCAGCCGCGGCTTCAAGCTGACCGGCATGCTGGGCGACGTGATGAAGGAATCGGCGGAAATTGCCTACAGCTACGTCTCCTCACGCCCCGAGCTCTTCCCGGACAGCGCGGACTTTTTCGACAACGCCCTCGTGCACGTGCATGTCCCGGCCGGCGCGACACCGAAGGATGGCCCGAGCGCCGGCATCACGATCGCGACGGCCCTGCTGTCCCTGGCTCGCGGAGAATCGCTGCCGCGACGGCTGGCGATGACCGGCGAGCTGACACTGACGGGACAGGTTCTGCCGGTGGGAGGCATCCGCGAAAAGGTCGTTGCCGCGCGTCGGATCGGGATCCCGGAGCTCATCCTGCCGAAGGCCAACCAGCGTGACTACGCGGAATTGCCACCGTTCCTGCGGCGGGGTCTGCGGGTGCATTTCGTCGGGCACCTCGACGAGGTCGTACGGCGGGCGTTCACGTCGCCGTTACGGCGACCCGCCTCTGCCGGAAGGCACCGCGCCCGGGCGGACCGCTGACGGCCACGGCTGCCGTTGCCCGCGTTCGCGGCGGCACGCGTGCGTGACCGGGCGATCGCGCCGGCATCCGGAAGCCTGCGCGGGCACGACCTGTGCAAGACGCATCACGGCCCATCCACGGGGCCGCCTGCGCATGACCGGCAGGTGTCGGCGCTGCACATTGGCCGGCAACCGACAACGACGCAGAAAGAGACACGGGTGTGGGGATCACGACCGACATCGACCTGCTGAAGCATCGACGGACGAAGATCGTCGTGACGCTCGGCCCTGCATCGTGTTCGCCGGAAACGATTCGGCAGTTGATCCGTGCCGGTGCGAATGTCATCCGGCTGAACATGTCGCATGGTGACCTTGCCGGTCACCAGGCCAGCTATCGTGAAGCCCGGCGCGCGGCAGAGGAACTCGGCCAGCACATCGCCATCTTCGCCGATCTTTGCGGACCGAAGATCCGGGTCGGCAGGTTCGAAGGCGGCGGCATCGACCTGCAAGACGGACAGACCGTCGTCGTCACCACTCGCGACATCATCGGAGGTCCGGGGCTGATCCCGTCGCAGTACCCGGCCCTGGCACGCGAGGTGGGCACGGGCAAACGCATCATGCTCAACGACGGGGCCTTGGAACTCGTCGTGGAGTCCGTGAGCGGCACCGAGGTCGCGTGCAAGGTGGTTCGCGGCGGGCCGCTGAGGGATCACAAGGGCATCAACCTGCCCGGTGCCGACGTCTCCGCGCCGGCGCTGACAGACAAGGACAGGGAGGACGCCCGCTTCGCGCTGGCCCTCGGGGTCGACTACCTGGCGCTTTCTTTCGTCCGCAGCGCCGACGACGTGGCGCAGTTGCGTGCCCTTATCGAGTACTGCGGCGGCGAGGCCGGCATCATCGCGAAGATCGAGCGACCGGAGGCGCTGCACAACGCGACCTCGATCCTGGAGGCAGCCGATGCGATCATGGTCGCGCGCGGCGATCTCGGTGTCGAACTCAATCTCGAGCAGGTCCCGATCGCGCAGATCGAGCTCATCGCCCGTGCCCGCGCCCAGAATCGCCCGGTGATCGTCGCAACGCAGATGCTCGAGTCGATGATCGACAATGCCCGACCGACGCGTGCGGAGGTCAGCGACGTTGCCCATGCCGTCTCCGCTGGTGTCGATGCCGTGATGCTCTCTGGCGAGACCGCCGCCGGCCGCCATCCGGTGGAGAGCGTCAGGATGATGGCCCGGATCATCCGTCAGACCGAGGCGTACCACTTCTGGCAGGATTCACCCGGTTGGACCAGCGACCACGGCAGCCTGCGCAGTGATGGCCGGCTCTACGGAGATGCCGTTGCCGCGTCGGCCGCGCGGCTTGCCCGTGAGATCGGCGCCAAGGCAATCATCGTGGTGTCGCAATCCGGCCGCTCGGCCACGACCGTATGTGCGCGCCGACCTGCCGCGTCGGTCGTGGGCGTTACCTCATCGACCCGCACGGCGCGAAAGATGGGACTGATGTGGGGATTGCTGCCGGTAGTGTCCGGAAGTGTCGGTCAGCTGAAGCCGAATCACGTTGCGCGCGAGATTGCCCGCAGTCTGGAACTGGCGAAGAGCGGTGAATACATCGTGCTGGTTCGTGGATTCCACAGCGAGCCTGAATTGAACACGCCGTCGATCACGATGCTGATCGTCTGAGACCAGCCGGGTGAGTCAGAACAGTTCGACGTCGCCGTCGCGCTGCTCCTGCCGCTGGTGGAACTGTTCGAGTGCCTCGGCAATCGAGGCACCCTGCATCACCGCCTCGAACATCCTCAACTCCTCGGCGGTCGAGTAGCGGGCGCGGATTGCCGCCTGCAGCTGCGCCCACTCCTCAGGGTTGTAGAGCCGAGACGGTTCGCGTATCACGGCGGTCAGGCCATCGAGACCGGTCGAGACGTGGCTGAGCCGCTGGACCAGCTTGTCGTAGAACTGGAAGGCGATGATCGCGCGCTGGACCATCGCGGTGAGCTGGCCGGCATTCTGCGCCAGCTGCTGCTTGACGACCGAACACTCGGGACTGTCGGGCAGCGACATCACATCGCCGGTCATGGTCTGCAGATATTCGGCCATGCTCGTGAACGACTGGGTGAGCACGTCGACCGAGTTGCTGCCCTCGCGCATCGCCGCCTCGATCTGGCCGACCGAGAGCTGCAGCATCAGCACCGTCTCGCGGACCTGGCTCCAGTCGAGGTCGGGCGTGTGGGCTCGCGTGCCGAGGACAGTAACGCTGGCTGGATTCGACATGATTCCTTGTTTCCTGGCGACGAATTGGGGGGCCGCGCCCCTACATCGGGGTAACGGCACCGGTCGGGAATTCTTGAGAGGTCAATGACCCGATTGGGTGCAGGCCGGTCAGGAATCACGCCGCGGGACCGTGACACGGGCGGCTGAACAGGCCCAACTGCCTGTTTTCCGCGGCTTTAATGGGCTGCAGGGGAGGCCGCTAGCGCCGTCGATAGACCGGCACCGCGTCGTCGGCGGCGGACTGATAGCGAAAGGTGAATTCGGTGAAGGCCTTCAACGCGTCGGCCGCGTCCTTGTCGTCGCGCACGGCATAGGAATCGATGCCGCAGCGGCGCATGAAATCGAGCTGGTCACGCTGCACGTCGCCGACTGCCCGCAGTTCGCCGGTGTAGCCGTACCTGCCACGGAGCAGTCGCGCCAGAGAATAACCGCGGCCATCGACGAACTTCGGGAAGTCGAGTGCGACGAGCTCCAGCGAACGGATGTCCGGCGCGACCGTCTCGAGCGAGACGTCGCCCGGCAGCTTGACCGCGACCTTCGCCGCGTGCGCCGACAGCGCATCGCGTTCCTTCTGCCAGCGCGCCAGAGACACGATCACGTCACCGGCCGGCAGCGGTGCTTCGTCGTCGACCAGTGTCCAGCCGTCGTCGACGAACTGCAGATTGCGATCAATGACTCGCATGCGCACGCGCCCTCCGCGGCTGGCCTTCGCCATAGACGCGGGTCTTGAATGGTTCGATGCCGACGCGACGGACGCAATCGATGAATCGCTCGTCGCCCTCGCGCACCTCGACGAAGACGTCGAGGATCTTCGCCAGCGCATCGGCCACGTCGGCCTTGGCGACGGCCGGACCGAGGCGTTCACCCTCGGCTGCGTCGTTGCCGGGCGACCCGCCGAGCTGGAACTGGTAGAACTCGACGCCGTCCTTGTCGACGCCGAGGATGCCGATGTGCCCCGCATGATGATGACCGCAGGCATTCATGCAGCCAGACATCTTCAGCTGGATCTCGCCGAGGTCGTACAGGTAGTCGAGGTCGGCGAAGCGCTCGTTGATCTGCTTGGCGATCGAGATCGAGCTGGCGTTCGCCAGCGAGCAGAAGTCGAGGCCCGGGCAGCAGATCATGTCGTTCAGCGTACCGATGTTGGGCGTCGCAAGCTTCCAGCGCTTCAGTTCGTTCCACAGCGCATAGAGTCCTGCCTGCGGCACGTCGGCGAACAACAGGTTCTGGTCGTGGGTCGAACGCACCTCGCCCATGCTGTAGCGATCGGCCATGTCCGCTACCGCATACATCTGGTCGGTCGTGATGTCACCCGGCGGCACGCCCGGCTCCTTCAGCGAGACGAACGCGACACGGTAGCCCGGCACCTTGTGCGCACGGGTATTGCGCTTGTACCAGGTCGCGAATGCCGGGTCTGCGTTGAGATGACGTTCCAGCGTCCTGTCGCTCGCGGCATTCATGTCATAGACCGGTGGCTGGAAGAACGCCTTGACCCGGGTGATCTCCTTCTCGTCCAGGATCAGACCGTCGCGGATGCGCAGCCATTCTTCCTCGACCTTGGCGCGGAACTTCTCGATACCCATCGACTTCACCAGCACCTTGATGCGGGCACGGTGGATGTTGTCGCGACGGCCCTCGAGGTTCCAGATGCGCACGATGGCCTCGAGGTAAGACAGCAGGTGCTTCTTCTCGAGGAAATCGCGAATCGTCACGCCGACGATCGGCATGCGTCCCATGCCGCCACCGACGAGGACCTGGAAGCCAACCTCGCCCTGATCATTCTTAACGATGTAGAGCCCGACGTCGTGCCACTGCACGGCGGCACGGTCGGTCGTGGCGCCGCTGACGGCGATCTTGAACTTGCGCGGCATCCAGTTGAATTCGGGGTGGAACGTCGACCACTGGCGCATGATCTCGCAGTAGGGGCGCGGGTCCTCGATCTCGTCGGCAGCGACGCCGGCAAGGTGATCGGCGGTGATGTTGCGAATGCAGTTGCCCGAGGTCTGGATGGCGTGCATCTCGACGCTGGCAAGGTTCTCGAGGATGTCGGGCACGTCCTCGATCCTCGGCCAGTTGTACTGGATGTTCTGTCGGGTCGTGAAGTGACCGTAATCCCTGTCGTAGCGGCGGGCGATGTAGGCCAGCATCCGCATCTGAGCGGCGCTCAGCAGGCCATAGGGGATCGCGACACGCAGCATCGGCGCGTAGCGCTGGACGTACAGGCCATTGCGCAGTCGCAGCGGCCGGAACTCGTCCTCGGTCAGTTCTCCGGCGAGGTAGCGCCGCGTCTGGTCGCGGAACTGGGCGACTCGCTCATTGACGATGATCTGGTCGTAGTGGTCGTAACGATACATGGGATTGGCCTGGACCGGCTCCAATGGGGCCCGCCACGATAACAAAGGACCGACTGGCGAAAAAAGCACCGGAAAGCTCTAACGATATGCATTATCGGCAATTTCCGCCCGGTGCGTGGCGCCGATCACGCAATGCCGATCGGGGCACGGACCGGCCGCGCTGCCAACCCCGGGGGCACCGTCGCGGGCGGCTAGTCGTCGGCGTCGCCGGGTCGATGTGCCGACACCAGCTGCTGCTGGACACGACCGGGCACCGGGTCGTAATGGCTGAGCTGCACCGAGAATGACCCGCTGCCGCCGGTCAGGGACTTCAGCCGGGACTGGTAGCCAACCAGCTCGGCCAGCGGTGCCTGGCCTTCGATGGTCGTCAGCCGCCACCCTGGCTGTCGGTACGGCTGACGCGGCCGCGCCGGCCGGAGAGGTCGCCGGCGATGTCGCCCATGCTGTGGCTCGGGGCCGAGATCTGCACGTCGACGATCGGCTCGAGCACGGCGGGCCCGGCCTGCCGGATCGCCTCCATCAATGCCTTGCGGCCGGCCGTGACAAACGCCACCTCCTTGGAGTCGACCGGGTGGTGCTTGCCGTCGTGGATCACCACGCGAAGGTCCTGTACCGGGAAACCGGCGATGACACCGTCGTGGAGGGCCTGTCTGACGCCCTTCTCGACGGCCGGAATGAACTGCCGCGGGATCGCGCCGCCGACGACCGCATCGACGAACTCGACCCCGGATCCGCGCGGCAGCGGCTCCACCCTCAGGAACACCTCGCCGAACTGGCCTGCGCCACCGGTCTGCTTCTTGTGACGAAAATGCCCCTCGGCGCGGGTGGTGATGGTCTCCCGGTACGCGATGCGAGGCGCGCTGGTTTCGACCTCGACATTAAAGCGCGTACGCAGGTCCTCGAGCAGGACTCGGCCATGCAGCTCGCCCAGGCAGCGGATCACGGTCTGATTCATGGTCGCGTCGTGCTCCAGGCGCATGCTGGGATCCTCCGCCGCCAGCTTGTGCAGGGCATCGGAGATCCGCTGCTCGTCGCCGCGGCTCCTCGCATGCACGGCAATGCCCTGCATCGGCTCCGGGAAGCTGAGCGCCTGCAGGTGAATGTGATCCTCGTCGTGAGAGTCGTGCAGCACCGCGTCGAAGTGGATGTCGTCGACCTTCGCACCGCGCAGATGTCACCGGCGATGCCGCATTCGATCTCGCGGGTCTCCCGACCCTTCAGGCTGAGCAGGTGGGCAACCCTGAACGGCTTGCGGCCATCGCCAACGAACAGCTGCGAGTCACGTGCGACCCTGCCCTGGTGGATGCGGAAGACGCCGATTCGACCGACGAACGGATCGATGCTGACCTTGAACACATGCGCGATGACATGCGCATGGGCATCGGCGCCGGGGGGCAGGTCGAGGGGCTGGCGGGTGGCGCCCTCGCCCCGGAAGAAAAGTGGCGGGTTGCCCTCGGTCGGGTTGGGCAGCAGCCGTGCGATGACTTCGAGCAACTGGTCGACCCCGGCGCCCGTGCGTGCCGAGACGAAGCAGACCGGAACCAGGTGCCCCTCCCGCAGCGCCTTCTCGAACGGGTCGTGAAGCTGGTCCGGGGCCAGTGCCTGTCCCTGATCGAGGTAAAGCGCCATCATTTCCTCGTCGACCTCGACCACCTGATCGATGATCGCCGTGTGGGCCGCGGCGACGGAAGAGAACACGGTTGGAACGTCGCCCGGCGCGAAGAAGCAATCGGCGACCGTGCCGTCGCGCGCCGGCAGGTTCAGCGGCAGGCATTCGCTGCCGAACGCATCGCGGATTGCCTGCAGGCAGTCGCCTGGATCGATGTTCTCGGCATCGATGCGATTGACGATCACCATACGGTCGAGACCGCGCTCGGCGGCCCAGTCCATCATCCTTCGGGCGACGACGTCGACCCCGATCTGCGGATTGATGACCACCGCGACGGTCTCGACCGCCGGCAAGACCGCGAGCGCGCGCCCTAGGAAATCCGGATAGCCCGGCGTATCGATGAGATTGATGTGACTGCCGTGGAAATCGAGACTGACGATGCTGCTGTGCAGGGAGTGCCTGAGCGACTTTTCCTGGGGGTCGTGATCCGAGAGGGTCGACCCCCTTTCTATCGAGCCGCCGGTCTTGATCGCGCCGGTCTTCTCCGCCAGCGCCTCGACCAGGGTGGTCTTTCCGCCACCCGCAACGCCGACCAGGGCGATGTTGCGGATGTCCCGCCGTCGTGTAAGCCATGGGCACCTCCGTTACGAACGTATTGGAGTAGTGCACCGCATCGCTGCGGCGCGCGCCGGATATCGGATCCTGAGTCAAGTATAGGATCGCCGGTGGCGCCGGCAAGTCGATGACAACATCGGGGCCTGCAACGGTCGATGGCGGTTGGTCGTGAGGCCCCCGGCTGTCGCAGGGCAGCGCCGGCGATGCGGAGTCGTGGCAAGACGGTTGGGACCACTGAAAAAATAGGGGCTGCGGAGAAACCTGCAGCCCCAATCCTGTGACAGGTTACGAGGAGGTCCTGTCAGTTCGTGCCCACTACAACGTTTTCCCTCGCATGAAGACGTGTTCGAGTTGCGAGGTGACTTCAACCCTCTGCGCCAAACTGCGCCAGCAGCGCGCGGCCCTTGCGGGTGACGTAACCCTCGGCGCTGATGAAACCGCGTTTGACCGCGAGGTTGTAGACCTTGCGCGGCATGTTCTTCGACAGGTAGACGACGCCATCGCCGAAACGATTGCTCAGCACCCTGACGATATCGGTCTCCGACACGCGGGTATCATCCAGCCACTGTTGTACGTTCATGACAGCTCTACCTCGGCAGTGGTGGGTTTTTACATCATTCTATCCACCCAGCACCACAATATTAATAGTTAAGATAGCTTTTCTAGGACAAATGTCAATTAAAGACCTTAACTCTATAAATTAATTTGAGAAACTGAACAACATTCCGTCGATATGGCCTTCAGCGTGTATCAATTCAACATCATCTTCAATGAAGCAGGGCTGAACGGGAAAGTGGCTAGGCGGCCCGGCATCCCACCGACGCGGGACGGACAAGCGGATCGGGCAGCGACGGAACCGTTGCGGCTCAGTTCGGAAAGATGGGGACGGGCCAGATACGCGTGCGACTGCATCTCGTGCAGCCGGCTCGCGGTGCGCTGGAACATCTGCCGCAGCCGATCGCCCTGATACAGCGCGTCCGGTGCGCACTCGGCCGAGACGATTCAGCTTGACGCCGCGGTCGTAGAACTCGTCGACGAGGTGGACGAAGCGCCGTGCGGCGTCGTCGTGCGCCGGCCCCATCGCCGGCACGCCTGAGACGACGACGGTCTGGAACATCCTCCCGATCTCGATGTAGTCGGCAACCGACCGGGGGCCGCCGCAGATGTCATCGAACGCGAACCAGACCACGCCGTCGGCACGGCGCACCGTGTCGATGGGCCGGCCCTCGATCTCGATTCGGCCACCCGCCTCGCCGGCGTCGGGCGCGACCGACTCGAAGGTGCGCAACAGTCCAGCATCGGCATGCGGGTCGAGCGGTGAATGGTAGATCTCCGCGCGCTCGAGTGCCCGCAGCCGGTAGTCGGTCGGGCTGTCGAAGTGAAAGACCTGGGTGTGGCGCTTGATGAGCGCAATGGCGGGCAGGAAGCGATCGCGCTGCAATCCTTCCCAGTAGAGCCGATCAGGCGGTTCGTTGGAAGTCGCCACCAGCGTGACGCCGCGGTCGAACAGCGCCCGCAGCAGATTGCCGAGCAGCATCGCGTCGGTGATGTCGGAGACGTGGAACTCATCGAAACAGAGCACCCGCGCCCGCGCTGCGATCCGCTCAGCCACCGTCTCGAGCGGACTGACGACCCCGCCGAGAGACTTCAGGTCCTGGTGCACGCGGCGCATGAAGCCATGGAAGTGCAGCCGCTCCTTCTGCGCGAACGGCAGGCACTCGTAGAAGGCATCGATGATGTAGGTCTTGCCCCGCCCGACCCCGCCCCAGAAGTACAGCCCGCGAAGCGGATCCCTGCGGATCTTCTGCGGCCGACGCAGCAGCCGGTCGAACAGGCTGCGCGGCGGCGGACCGTCCGGCACCGGCTGCAGCAGATCGCGATAGAGCCGCTCGCAGCGCTTGACGGCGCGACGCTGCGCATCGTCCGGGCGGAAACCTTCACGCTTCAGGTCGAGGCGATATCGTTCAAGCGGTGTCATCGATCCCGGTCCGTCGACAGGTTGCAGTTCAGCGGGTAGCGGCCGGCGAAATGCCTGCCCCAACCGACCCTTCGGGATGCCGGGTCGGCGCCGCATCGCGCGGATGCCGACCGGCGATCGGTCCGACCCCGCCACCGCTACCCGGGATGCGAACGGCTCATGCCTTCAAGGTAAGGGCGCAAGCAGCGCCGTGCGCGCGTGTCAGTTCGCGGGGGCCTTGATGTAGTCCTTGCGCAGCAGCCGGGCGACCTCCTCGGCCTGCGCGATCTGCTCCTTGTTCATCGACGGCAGCAGGTTGGCGCGAACCTCCTTGGCATCCTTCGAATCGTTCGCCGACGCGACCTCGCACCATGCGTAGGCCTTGACCACGTCGGGCTTGACCCCGCGACCGAGCGCGTAGGCAGTGCACATCATTTCCTGCGCCTCGACGACGTTCTGGCGCGCCGCCCGCGCAAACCAGAAGACGGCTGCTCCTCGTTCTTGTCGATGCCCCGCCCCATTCCATACATCGTGCCGAGATAGTGCTCGGCGCGCGGATGGCGTTGATCGGCCGCCTTGCGCAGCCATTCCACCGCCTTGCGATCGTCGGCCTGAACGCCCTCTCCATCGCGATAGCCTTGCCAATCGCATACTGGGCATCGGCGATACCGGCGTCGGCGGCCTGCTCGTAATAACTCATCGCGACCTGCGGATCGGCCTCGACGCCCTGACCCTTCGCGTACATCGCACCGAGATTGAATGCCGCCCGCGGCTCGCCCTGCTCGGCCGCCTTGCCGATACCAGTTCAGCGCCGCCGTCGCATCCGCGGCACGCCCTTGCCAGCCGCATACATGTAGCCAAGATTGACCTGCGCCGGCGCGTGTCCAGCCTCGGCAGCGCGGGTGTACCATTTCACGGCCTCGACATCGTCGGCCGGCGCACCGCGCCCTGGCGAAACATGTTGCCAAGATTGAACTGCGCAGCACGATGGCCCTGCTCGGCCGCCTTCAGATACCAGTACATTGCCTGCGCGAAGTCCGGCTGCTGCCCGAGCCCCTTCTCGAGCATTACCGCGATCCCGTACTGGGCCCGCGGGTCGCCCGCCTCCGCCACCGGCTTCCATTGCGCGTAGGCGGTGGCATAGTCGCCGCTGTCGGCGGCGAGCTTGCCGGCCGTGAAGTCGGCATGCGCCGGGGTTCCGAACCCAGCGCGATCAGCAGCAGCGTCAGACGAAGGGTTCGTACAGGTGCGGTCGGCGTCTTCATGGGCGGTATTATATGCAACCGGTCTCCGAATTGGGTGCCCCGTCGGCAGGCCGCGAAACCCGCGCACCGGCGCGGGGTCAGCGTCTGCGAGGTCCGGATCCGAACGAGATCCGAAGGGGCATTGCCCAACACCCTTGCGCGGACCTGTCCCCGCCAACCACGCATCCCTGGCGACACGAAGGCTTCGAAGGACGGACATGAGCACACTCAGGTATTCCCGCGATCATCAGTGGATTCGCCTCGACGAAACCGGCATCGCAACCGTGGGTATCACGGATTACGCCCAACAGCAGCTCGGCGACATCGTCTACGTCGATCTGCCGATCATCGGCACGACGGTCGAACAGCACGGGGATGTCTGCGTCGTCGAGTCGGTCAAGTCGGCCGGCGAGGTCAAGGCGCCGGTCAGCGGCGAGATCATCGACGTCAACGCATCACTGATGGACGAGCCGCAGAAGGTCAATGCCGATCCGCTCGGCGAAGGATGGTTCCTGCGACTGAGGCCTTCCAACGTCGCCGAGCTCGAGGCGCTGCTGGACGAGCCGGCGTACGCGGAGTTCGTCAGCGGCCTCGCCTGATATCACGCGGTCACGCGTTCAGCATAGAGATCATAGTCGTCGGCATCGACGATGCGGACATCGACGAACTCGCCAGGCCTGCACGGGGCCGCCCCGTCGACATAGACATTGCCATCGATCTCTGGCGCATCGGCGCTGGACCGCGCGACCACGCGACCGTCCTCATCGATTGAATCGATCAGCACGCGCAGGTGCATGCCGATCCTGGCCGACAGCCGCTCGCGGCTGATTTCCTGCTGGACCTCCATGAAGCGCGCGTAGCGTTCCTGCCTGACGGACTCGGGCACTGCGCCGGGCAGTTCATTGGCAGCGGCACCATCGACGGGGGAATACGTGAAGCAGCCGACGCGGTCGAGCCGTGCCGCGCGGATGAATGCAAGCAGTTCCTCGAACTCCTGCTCGGTCTCGCCGGGAAAGCCCACGATGAACGTGCTGCGGATCGTCAGGTCCGGGCAGGCACGTCGCCACGACTGGATCCGCGCGAGCGTGCCCTCGGCCGCCGCCGGCCGGCGCATCCGCCGCAGCACCGAGGCGCTCCCATGCTGAAGCGGTATGTCGAGGTACGGCAGGATCCTCCCCTCTGCCATCAACGGCAGCACCTCGTCGACGTGGGGATAGGGATACACGTAGTGCAGCCGGATCCATACGCCAAGCTCACCGAGGGCCGCGCACAGGCCGGTCATCGATGTCGCGTACGTGCCGCCGCGCCAGGATCTCGGCTCGTAGCGAAGGTCCACGCCATAGGCGCTGGTGTCCTGCGAGATCACCAGCAGTTCACGGACACCGGCGGCAACCAGGCGCTCGGCCTCGCGCATCACGTCGTCGAGCGGGCGGCTGACCAGATCGCCGCGCATCGACGGGATGATGCAGAACGTGCAGCGATGATTGCAGCCCTCGCTGATCTTCAGATAGGCATAGTGACGGGGCGTCAGCCGGATGCCCTGCGGCGGGACCAGATCGACGTACGGATCGTGACGCGGCGGGAGATGCTCGTGCACGGCGGCAACGACCGACTCGTACTGTTGCGGCCCGGACACCGACAGCACGTTCGGATGCTTCTCGCGGATCACGGATTCGCGCGCGCCGAGACAACCGGTGACGATCACGCGACCGTTCTCGGCCATCGCCTCGCCAATGGCCTGCAATGATTCCTCGACGGCCGACTCGATGAATCCGCAGGTGTTGACGACGACGACATCGGCATCGTCGTAACTCGGCACGATGTCGTAGCCCTCGACCTTCAGCTGGGTGAGGATGCGCTCGGAATCGACCAGCGCCTTCGGGCAGCCGAGGCTGACGAAACCGACCTTCGGAACCGGCGTCGATGGCGATGCGGCCCGCCGCGTCGGGCGCGGTGCGCGTTTGGTCGGCTTTGGCATGGGGTGCTGATCGGTCGCGGGTGGCGCGCGATTATACGCCGCCGTTGCAGCCACCGGGCAACCGCCATGGCGGGCGGCCCGGACGGCCGCCCGGTCGATGGCAGACGCGTGCAGCGCCGATCGTCCGCGGTGCCGTGAGCGTCGCGGCGTCGCCGAACCCTGGGTACCCCCGAAACGTACGACCGCCGACCGCTGCCTGCGACCACTCTGGCGAGTTCGGGAGACGTCAGCCCGCGGCGTGCCCGACGGCGTCTGCCCTCGGCAGATGGCTTTCGAGAGTCCCCGGGATCACCCGGTGGGATCCGGCGGCACCGCGCCGTGCGACGACATCGCACTGCACGGAAAACCGTATCGGCGGTACGAACCCGGGCGGATCGTCCGACCGGTCAGCGACGGCCGGGGCCAACCGGGGAACGGCCAACTTCCCCGCACCCGAAACTGCCGCCCGTCCAGCTCCCGCAGGCGCGCGCGCGCCGAAGTGGCATGGCCCGCACCCCGCTGGCTAGCGGATCTTGAATCTGCCAATCTCGACCTGAAGTGAATTGGCGAGCTCGGCCAGCTGCTGCGTGGCCGAGGCGATCTGCTGGGCACCATTCGAAGTGTTGATCCCGAGGTCACGGATCGAGACGATGTTGCGGTTCAGCGTCTCGACGACGGCACTCTGCTCCTCGGCGGCACAGGCAATCTGATGGTTCTTGTCGCTGATGCTGGCCACCGCGCTGGTGATCGTATCGATCGCCTGATTGGCCAGCGCCGACTGCTGCACGGCGGCCTCGGCGCGCTGCTGCCCCTGCTGCATGACGACGACGGCACCCTTGGCGCCGGCCTGCAGCCGGGCGATCATGTCGTTGATCTCCTGCGTCGATTGCTGCGTGCGCGACGCCAGCGTGCGCACCTCGTCAGCGACCACCGCGAAACCGCGTCCCTGCTCGCCGGCGCGTGCCGCCTCGATGGCCGCATTGAGCGCGAGCAGGTTGGTCTGCTCGGCGATGCCCTTGATGACGTCGAGCACCATGCCGATGTTGTTGCTCTCGGACTCCAGGTTCCGGATCGCGGCGCCGGCGTCGGCAACCTCCTTCGCGAGCTGATTGATGACCTCGATCGAGCGCTGCACGACCGCGTGCGCCGTGGCCGCCTCGCCGTCGGCGCTCCGGGCCGCCTCGGCCGCCGAGACGGCATTCCTTGCGATCTCCTGCGCCGTCGACGCCATCTCGTTCATTGCCGTGGCGACCTGATCGGTCTCGCCCTGCTGCTGCGAGATGTCACGCGAGGTCTGCGAGGTGATCGTCGATACCTCGTCGGCGGCCGCCGTCAGCGGCACCGTCAACGAGAGCACCTTCTTGATCAGGTTGCGCAGCGAGTCGCGCGCCCTGCTGAGCGTACGACCGGCCTGGCTCAGTTCGTCGGCGTCATTGTCATCGAGCGAGATGGTCAGAACACCCTTGGCCATCTCGTCGGCGAACCAGTTCAGACCCGAGACCATGTTCATGAAGCTCTGGTAGAACGCGCAGCTAAGGTAAACAAGAACCAGCACACTCAGCAGCGACAGCGATGCGATCAGTACCGCGTTGTTGAGAATGCGATCGCAGCGTTCGTCGATCAGGCGTGTCAGTTCGACCTGCGTGGCGGTGTGCAGCGCATGCATCGCGTCGCTGACCTCCACGGTGGCGGCAAGGAAGCTCGCTCCCAGGGCAGGGTCAATCGGGGCATCCGCGGGTTGCGAGAACACTCGCTCGACGATCGGCTTGAGTGCACGCGCGGTCGCGACCACTGCCTCGGCCTGCTTGTTGAGGGCGCCGGCCAGCGACGGATTGTTCTCGACCGCGCGCGTGATGTCTCGCGCGACGTGATCGGCCGCCTCGACGACGGCCGCGGTCTCATTCGACAGCTGCGACATCATCAATGGGGTCCGGCCATCCCGACCGATCAGCGACAACCCCTGCTCGCGCGCGTCACCCAGATCACTGGACAGCTCGGGCAGCTTCTCGACGACCGCGTTCATCAGGTAATACGAGTCGAGATTGGGATCGAGCGTGAGATTGGAATTGTCGGCGACCTGTCCGATCAAGGCCCGCAGCTTCTCGAGCACCGCGACGTGCGCGCCGCGCTCAAGGTTTCGGTCATCGAGCAGTCCCTTGACGTCGTTGCGCAAGACCGGCCATGCGGTCAGGCGCAGGTTGCCGGACAGACGAGCATCGACGGCGTCGAGATCGGCGATGCCCGACGCAAGCTGCTTGCCGGCTTCGCTCAGTCGGCTTTCGAAGTCTGGGATCCCGCTGCCACGCGCCGCCACCAGGCCACGGTGTCGTTGTGTGAGACGAAACACCTCGAACAGCGGCTTGCTGTACTCGGCGCCGAGTCGTTCGCTGTGGGAGAACTGCCAGTCGTTGACCAGGTCCCGGACACCCATCGACGAGAAGACGACCAGCGGGACGATCGCGAGTGTCAGCATGGCGAAACGCCGTGCGTAGGTGGCGCGCGACATCAGCGCGCGCCCCGGTGCGAGAATGGAATTCCAGACGCTCATCGTTCCCCTCCATATGCCAGCTAACGTCCCGACGCACGACGCGACAGGAACGGCCCGGGTCGTGGCCCCGGGGCCATCCGGTTCCGCTTGCCACGTTATCGGTAGGTCGGCGGAATTCTGAAGCCCGGAAAGGGGTGTCGCACGACCGCGGAGAGGATTCGGCCGCTACCAGCGCCAGCCTGCACGGTTGATCCGTTGGCATCCACCAGACGTGCAGTAACACGATGACCAGGAAATGCCGCAAGGCGATGAATGACCGCCGCCCTTGCGTGGCCCGGCTCGCGCCGGGCCACGCCGTGCTTCATCGGATCCGGAATCGTCCGACTTCGGCCTGCAGCGAAGCCGCGAGCTCGGCGAGCTGGTGGCTGGCGGCGGCGATCTGCCTTGCGCCCTGGGACGTATTGGCACCCAGATCGCGTATCGCCGCGACATTTCGGTTCAGCGTCTCGACGACCGAACTCTGCTCCTCGGCGGCACAGGCAATCTGGTGATTCCTGTCGCTGATGCTGGCCACGGCCTGGGTAATCGAATCGAGCGCCGAACGCGCCAGCGCCGTCTGCTGGACGGCGGCTTCCGCGCGCTGCCGGCCGTGCTGCATCGCTGACACTGCGCTCTTGGCGCCAGCCTGCAACCGCGAGATCATGTCGTTGATCTCCTGCGTGGACTGCTGCGTGCGCGAGGCCAGCGTTCGGACCTCGTCGGCGACGACCGCGAAGCCGCGGCCCTGCTCACCGGCACGCGCGGCCTCGATCGCGGCGTTGAGTGCGAGCAGGTTGGTCTGTTCGGCAATGCCCTTGATGACATCCAGCACCATGCCGATGTTGCTGCTCTCCGCATCGAGGTTCCGGATTGCCAGACCGGCCTCGCTGACCTCGTTGGCGAGCTGATCGATGACATCGATCGATTTCTGCACGACCCCGTGGGCATTGGCCGCCTCGTTGTCGGCGTTGCGAGCGGCATCGGCCGCCTCGGCGGCATTGCGCGCGATCTCGTGCGCGGTCGTGGTCATTTCGTTCATCGCGGTGGCGACCTGATCGGTTTCGCCCTGCTGTGTGGCGATCTCACGGGAGGTCTGACTGGTAATCACCGAGACCTCGTCGGCCGCCGCCGTCAGCGGCGCGGCCATTGCCGAGACCTGCTTGACCAGCTGACGCAGCGAATCGCAGCCGCGGCTTAGCGTTCGACCGGCGCGACTGAGCTCGTCGCCGTCCGGATCCTCGAGCGCGACGGTCAGATTGCCCTTTGCCAGTTCGTCGGCGAACCAGTTCAGACCACGTACCATCCTGCCGAAGCTGGCGTAGAAGGCGAGACCAAGGTAGGTCAGCACGATCAGGCTCAACATGCTGAGCGCCGCGATCGCAAGCCCCTTGCGCTCGAGCTTCCGCGCCCTCAACTCGAGCAGCCGCAGCAGCTGTTCGTTTGTGGCGACCTGCATCCCGGCTGCGGCCTGCGAGGCGCTGGCGGCAGCGGCAATGAGGTCATTCTGGTCCGGCAGCACCACCGCAGCGGCCTCGTCGCGTCGGGGGATGCGATCCACCAGGGACGCCAGCGCCGTCGCGGTCGACTGCACGGATGCCACCGGTTTGTCGATCATCGGCAACAGCGCCGCATTCGCGCGGGTGGCTGCAGCCACGCTGGCCTGCAGGTCGTCGAGATGGGCGATGAGCGCATCGACGGTGCTGGTCAGGCGCCGATGGGTACCGGCGTCGGCGCCACCATCGGCGACGGACGTCAATGCGATCTGTTGCAGGGTACCGATGTCGCTGGCAATGGTCGGCAACCGCGTGATCACGAGGTCCATCAGGTAGTAGGTGTCCAGGTCCGGGTCGAGCGTCAGGTTGGAGTTGTCGGCGACGGCGACGATCAGTCCGCGCAGCTTCGCGAGGACGTCGGCATGAAGTGCCGCTTCGCGCCTGCCGATGAGCGACTGCACACCGCTGCGCAGGGCCTGCCACTCGCTCACGTTCAGCACCGGGCCAAGCCGGGCGTCGACGGGGTCCAGTCGCGTGATTGCTGCGGCCATCTCCTGCTCGATCGCCCGCAAATCCGGTTCGACCGCCGTCACGCCATGACCGTAGGCGGCCGCCAGTCCGGCATGCCGCTGGGTCAGCCGATAGACCTCGAACAGCGGCTCGTCGTACTCGACGCCGCGCTCCTCCTTCCACGTGAAGTCCCAGTCGTTGTACACCTCGTGTACCGCCATCGCCGAATAGAAGACGAGGGGCAGGATGGCAAAGGCCATCAACGCGAAGCGCTTCGGATAGCTGAGGTGCGCCATCAGCAGATGGCCGGGCGCAAGCAAGTAATTCAACATGGGGCGTCCTCCCTCTTGTTCCGGCAGGCCGACCGCACACCCTGCGGGCGCGTCCAGACCGACCTGCCATGCAGTCGTTCGGAATAACGACCCAGGGAAAACTTCCTGTAGCCGGAGCGGGGCTCTCTGGCCATGTTCGGGAAAAAATGGTTGTTCGTCCTAGAAGCTACCGGGGCGATGAAGACGATCGACGTGGCTGGTTGCCGGGCTGGCGCCACGGCAAACCGGCTGGCGGACTGACGACGGAAGACCCGTGGTCGGGACTGCGGGGGAGCCCCGGAGCCGCGTGGCTCCGGGGACGTGCGATCAGGCCCTTGCCACCTCGACGAGGTTGTCGAAGAACGTCGGGCAGTGGCCCATGCCGCCGAAGACGGCCGGGGCAACACTGTTGACGGTGCCAACCGGATTGAGCGTGCGCCAGTAGCCCAGCGTCGCGACCACCACGCCCGGATTGACGTCCTCGGTGATCTTCGCGTCACCGATGAACTGGCCGTTGTCGTTGAACACGCGGATCCTGTCGCCCTGCTGGATGCCGCGCGCCGAAGCATCCGCGGCATTGATCAGCACGAACTGCTCGCCCTGGCCGTGGATCTTCTTCGCCTCGTTGGCGTAGCAGGAGTTCAGGAACCCGTGGCTCTTCGGCGTGACGATGTTGAGCGGATACCTGCTGGCGCGCTCCGGGTTGGTCTCCGGCCGATTTTTCGCCGGGATGAAGTTGGGCACCGGGTCGATCGGCTCGCCGCCCTGGAAGGCTTCGTACATCTGCCGGAACGGCGGCGCGACGAAGTTTCCGTTGGCCGCGCCGCTGGCAAAGATCTCCACCTTGCCCGAGGGCGTCGGGAAGTTGCCTTCCTTGTGCGGGCAGCGCTCGTCCGGCTCGCCGACGCTGAGATGCGCGTAACCGACCCTGTCGAAGTTGTCCATCGTGATGCCCTGCATTTGCGGCGCATCCCAATTGATGTAATGCATCAACTGCTCGCGATCGCTGCGGGTGAACTGCGGATCGTTGTCGAATCCGAACAGCCTGGCCATGCGGCGGAAGATCTCCCCGTTCGGCAGCGCCTCGCCCTGCGGTTCGATGGCCTTCTGATTGTGCGTGAGGTAGAAGTGCCCCCAGGACAGCACGATGTCCTCCATCTCCGCTTCCATGGCCGCTGGCAGCACGATGTCGGCATAGGCGGCGGTGTCGCTCAGCACATGCTCGGCGACGACCGTGAACAGATCCTCGCGCAGCAGACCCTTGATGATCTTGTCGGTCTCCGGGGCCTGGGTGACCGGATTGGTGTTGTAGACGAACAGCGCCTTGATGGGCGTCTTCAGCGGCAGTTCGCCGGTCAGGGCACGGCCCGTCTGCAGGATGTTGACCACCTGCGTGCCCACCGGAATGTAGTCCGGGCGGCAGACGCGATCATAGTGAATGGGCATGTCCCAAAGCGGCATCTCCAGCGTGCCACCGCCGACATGTCGCCAGGCACCGACCAGTGCCGGAAGAATGGCCGAAAGGCGAATGGCATCGGCACCGCCGGCACTGCGCTCCAGACCAACGCCGATGCGGATGGCTGCCGGCTGCGTCGTCGCGTACTCGCGCGCCAGCTTCCGGATATCGTCGGCCCTGACGCCGGTGATCTTCTCGGCCCATTCCGGCGGGCAGTTCAGCGCCCGCTCCTTCAGCTTGTCGAAACCGGTCGTGTACTTCTCGATGTAGTCGTTGTCGAGCAGATTCTCGGTGATCAGCACGTTCACCCAGGCCATGGCCAGTGCGCCGTCGGTTCCCGGCTTCGGCGCGATGTGCCAGTCGGCTTTCTTCGCGGTGATCGACCGGTACGCATCGATCACGACCACCTTCGCGCCATTCTCCTGCGCCTTGCGAATGAATGGCCAGTGATGCAGGTTGGTCGACAGCGTGTTGCAACCCCAGATGATGATGTACCTGCTGTGAACGAAGCTTTCCGGATCCACCCCGCCGGTCGGCCCCACCGTCAACAGCCAGGCGGTCGACGATCCCGAGGCGCAGAAGGTCTTTTCGCAGACCGTTGCGCCCAGCTTGTTGAAGAAGGCGTCGCCGGCAAAGATGCCATGCACGATACCCTGGTTGCCGAGGTAGGACAGCGGCAGCAGGGACTGCGTCCCATGCGCCTTGAAGATCTCCGTCCATCGGCTCTTGATCTCGGTCAGCGCGGCCTCCCATGAGATGCGCACGAACTGGCGCGAGCCTTTCGGACCGGTGCGCTTCAGCGGAAACAGCAGGCGGTCGGCGCTGTAGTGGCGCTCATCGTAATCCTTGAGCTTCACGCACAGACCACCGTTGGTCATCGGATGGTCGGGGTTGCCCTTGACGCTGGTGAGGCGTCCGTCCTCAACCGTGTAGACGAACGAGCAGGTGTCGGGGCAATCGTGCGGGCAGGCACCATGGTAGGTCTTGATCTGGGCGGACATGCGCAATCTCCAGGCTGCTTCTCGTTGATGGATCGATCAGTTTTGCTGACGACCGAAATCGCATGGTTCATGGCATCGCGCTCCGGCGCTGCCGTCCTTTGCGATCACTGCCGCGTGAGGAACGCCAGGTCAGCGCTGGCGGTCCTCGATTGCAACGAACTCCATCGCCACCGAGTTCAGACAGTAGCGCAGGCCGCTGGGCGGCGGGCCGTCGGGAAAGACGTGCCCGAGGTGGCCGTCGCAACGCTTGCAGCGGATCTCGGTGCGGACCATGCCGTGCGTCCTATCCCGCAGATAGCTGATGTGGTCCTGATCGAAGGGCTCGTAGAAGCTCGGCCAGCCAGTGCCGGAATCGAACTTGGCACGCGAGTGAAAGAGCGGCAGTCCGCAGAGCCGGCAGGTGTAGGTGCCGGCCAGCTTGTTCTCGAGCAGTCCGCCGCAGAAAGGATGCTCGGTCCCCTGATTGAGAATGACGCGACGCTCCTCGGCACTGAGGCGCGCCGCCAGACGGTTGCGCTCGTCCTCGGTCAGCGGCGCGACACTGTGCCCCGATGCCGAGACCGCCACCCCTGAGAGTTGCTCGGTCAGTTGCATGACTGGCTCCCCGGGCCGGCGCCGCCATCCGACGGGCCTGCCCGAACGCGTGCGACCGTCGTTGCAGCCGCACGTCATGAATTGGCGCGGGCGTCCGCCTGGCCCGCGCGATCGTCCGTCAGCGTTTCAGCCGATCGGCGAAGTAGGCGCGGAGCTTGTCGACCTTCGGCAATGCGACTGCCGCGATGTAGGGCTGGTCGGGATTCTGCCGCGCGTAGTCCTGATGGTAATCCTCGGCGGGATAAAATGCAGCCAGTGGTTCCAGCCGAGTGACGATCGGCGCACTGAAGGCCCTGGCCGCCTCCAGCTGTGCAATGTAGGCCTGCGCCACCTGCTGCTCTGCAGCATCGGCGTAGAAGATGGCGGAACGGTACTGGCGCCCGCGGTCGTTGCCCTGCCGATTCAACTGGGTTGGATCGTGGGCAATGGAGAAGAACACCTGCAGCAGCCGGCCATAGCTGATCCGCCGGGGGTCGTAGCGCACGGCAATGACCTCGGCGTGGTCGGTGGTGCCACTGCACACGGCCTTGTAGTTGGCGGTCTCGGCGCTGCCGCCGGCGTAGCCGGAGACCACTTCGAGGACCCCATCCAGCTCCCGGAACACCGCCTCGACACACCAGAAACAGCCGGCGGCGAGCACCGCCGTCGCGGTCGTGGCCGACGAGGTCAGATCATGGGCCGGCATCGGAAACTCGCTGGGCTTGATCGCCAGACTGACACCACGCAGGTCGCATTGCATCGGCTTCACCAGAGTGCGGGCACGCCATCCGTGCCGCGGTTGGATGCGGGGGCCGGCCACCCGGTTACGGGGCACCCGGCACGCCCGGGCCTCAGCGGACCGGGCGGACGACCACCGGGTTCGCGCGGCAGTTCGAGCGGACATCGGCCCCGCAGCGCCGCAGCCGCAGAGACTTGTCCATGCACACGCGCACCTCGGACAGGTACTGGCCGTCGCATCTCAGCGCGAACTCCTCGCGGTCCAGACCCGGATTCGCGCGCGTGAAGTCGCTGCGGATCGCCTCGGCGCTGGTCTGCACGCGCAGGTCACCGGCGCGAAAGGTCGACGGTATGGCGATCGCCTCGTAGGCCTGCCGTACCGCGGCGAAATAGGAGCGCACGTCAAGGCCGCTGCACGAGCCATGCTTCGACCACTCGTGGCGGATGAGGCCGTCGCTCGGCATGATGTCGCGCATCGACTCAAGCGTCGGCCGGCTCACCCGCTCGCTGACGTCACACGACTCCGGATAGCCGCGCTCGTACTGCGGCCACAGCCCGTGGGCGATGAACTCGTATTGCCGCTGGGTCCCGCACTGCTGCTGGTCGTCCCGCCCTTCGGTGGCGCAGTGCTGTGGTGACCAGGACAGGCTGAGCACATAGTAGTCGAAGCTGGCCCCGGCTCGCCCGGCGCTGGCGCTGCCGGCCGATTCGCGCGCCGTCGCGCCCGGCTGCGCCGGCGGGCTGCTGCGCTGCTGCCACCAGGCAAAAAGCGCCGCGACGATCAGCGCTGCCGCGCTCCCCTGTCTGCCGTACCGCCCGCCTCGACGCACCACCCGGCCCCCCGCCCGAAACCCATCGACGGCATGCTAAAGGACACTGCGATCGATGCCAATCGTCGGGCACCAGACGGCGCCCTGTTCGGGGATCGCGGTTCCGGTCACGATGCCCTGCGCGGCACCGGTGCGAACAGTTCGTAGCCACCGGCGCCATTGCACTTGGCGCGGAACATCGCGGCATCGGCGTGCCGCAGCAGCGCCTCGGCGTCGTGGCCGTCGACCGGGAAGACGCTGACACCGATGCTGCAGGACGTCGACCACTGACGGCCATCGCGGACGAACGGCAGGCTGATCGCCCGGAACAGCTTCTGGGCGACGATCTCGGCGTCCTCGACCCCGCGCAGGCCCGGCGCGACGACGGCGAACTCATCACCGCCGAGACGGGCGACCGTGTCGGCGCCGCGCACCGCCGCCTGCAGGCGCTTGCCGGCCTCGACCAGCAATGCGTCGCCGAGCGCCCGCCCGCCGTCATCGTTGATGCGGCGGAAGTTGTCGAGATCGATGTGGCAGAATGCCAGACGCTCGGCATGTCGGTTCGCATGGGCGATGCTGCGCAGGATGCTCTCGTTCAGCGCCGCGCGGTTCTGCAGCCCCGTCAGCGCATCGCGCGTCGGCGGCCGGTTCAGGCGCAGCTGTGCATCACGCTGCTGGAACTCGAAGTCGAGCCGCGCGCGCTCGAGGTTACCGGCGACCTGCTGCGCCAGCGCCTGCAACGCCTCGCGCTCGCCGGCAGTCAGATCACGGGGGTGCGGGCCCATCACGGCCAGCAGGCCGGCAACGGCGCCATCGGCAAGCACCAGCGGCACGCCGGCGAAGAACCGCATCGCGCCATCGCCGCAGGCCAGCAGCCCGTCCCGGAACCGTGGATCGCCGGTCACGTCGCCGACGATGACGCTGTGGCGACCCTCGCAGACCGCGTTGCACAGGGTCGTGTACAGCAGCGACTCCTGCGGCGGCAGCGGCGCCATCACCGGCAGCCAGGGATGGGCCGCCGCATTCAGTCGCAGGTAGGCATGCGGCGCGCCGAGCAGACGATGCGCCAGCAGGCGGGTCGTCGACACCAGCGCCTCGGCCCACGGCGGCCCGCCGGCGGCAGCGGGCAGCATCGATACCCTCGCCGCCGCCTCGGCGGCGCTCGCCGCGCGGTCGGCGTCGCTGGTGACAACCGGCGCGATCGCGACCGAGCCACGGAGCACGCGCAGCACCTGCGCCACCTTCTCGAATTCCAGCGTCTTGTCGAAGAAGAACTCGGCGCCAGCACGCCGGCAACGCTCGCGATACGCCGGGTGCGGATTGTTGGTCAGCATGATGACCCTGGGCATCGGCTCAATGCCGGCCAGGGCCTCGAGTACGTCGAATCCGGTGCCACTGGGCAGTTCGATGTCGAGGATCAGCGTGTGTGGCTGGGTCGCGCGGATCCCGTCGACAGCGGTCTGCACATCGCCGGCCTCGCCGACGAGGCGAACGCCATCGAGGTCGCCCAGCATCGCCGCCAGCCGCTCCCGGACCAGCCGCGAATCGTCGGCGATGAAGACGTCGACGACGCCGCCGGACGTGGCGCCACCGCGACGGTGAGCACCGGCCCGGCCGGTCTGCCCGGCGGCGCTCACCGAAAAGGATGGATCGTTCTTGCGGACGGGGGACCGCATCGGGAAGGCGCGGGTTGCGCCCGACCGCCGGGGGCCGGCCGGCGTCAGCCGGCCTGCCCGGATCGGTGCGGGCTGATGGGTGAGAAGGCGCCCGGCTGGACCGATGCGCCGCGAGCTTCCCCGCATTGCATCTGACCCGCCGCCTCAGGGCCGGCACCGGCCGGCAGTGCCGGTGCGGCGACCTCCTGCGGGGAGGGGACCGCCGTGACCGCCGATGTCGTCGAGACTGCCGCCCAACCACCCCACCTCAGGTAGCCAGTAGACATGACGGTGCCCTGCCGCCCTGCGCCTGTCAGTTGACGGCGAACGCGCGGGACGCGGCGTCGCTGGCGATGCGTCGGGACTTGCCCGGCTTCTTGCGCAGGACCGGCTCGCCATCGACCAGCTCGATGCCGGCGTCCTCAAGCCGCTGGACCATGCGCGGATGCAGGTTGATGACGCAGATGCCGACGTCGGTCTGCTGCGCCCAGTTGACGAATATGCGCAGCCAGTTGATGCCGGAGTCGCCGAGATCGGTGACCTCGACCATGTCGAAGACGTACCAGTCGCAGCGCCAGTCATCCGGGCGCAGCGATTCCCAGAACGAGAACCCCGCTGAAAGGTCGAACAGGCCCTTGGGGTTGATGAAGATGGTGCGGCCGCGGGTGGAAACTTTCAGAGTCTGAGTCATCGTCGTCGCCTCGATATCGCAGTCAGTCGTTTGGTCCGTATCCTTGCCGTTCGTGCCCGGTTTCCCGGGGTTGATTTCACGAGCGGCCTGTTGGAGGAAAGCTTAGGAAAGGCAGGGACCTGCAGGTATCGGCGCAGCGCCCGAGATCGCGTAGGAGCGCTGCCACGGCCGTGTCGGCGCATGTCCTACAAGGTGTCGGCGCGAGGAACGCGAGCGTTGGGAAAATCCGTGGCGGACCCGACAGTTCCCGCCACGGATGACGGACTACTCGACGAGGTGATTCTGAATGCAGTAGCGGGTCAGTTCCGCGTTGGACTTCAGCTGCATCTTGGTCAGCAGGCGGGTGCGGTAGGTGCTGACGGTCTTGACGCTGAGGAACAGCTCCTGGGCGATCTCGCTGACCGATTTGCCGGCGCCAATCAGGCGCAGCACGCGGAACTCGCGATCGGAGAGCAGCTCATGCGGGGCCTTGCTCGCCTCGCCGGTCAGCTCCGCGGCCAGGTGCTCGGCCAGCTCGCTGCTGACGTAGCGGCCACCGCCCATGATCCGCTTGACCGCCCGCACCAGCTCGTCGGCCGCCTTGTCCTTCGTCAGGTAGCCGGAGGCCCCGGTCTTCAGCGCACGTACCGCGAAGTGCTCCTCGGCATGCATGCTGAGGATCAGCACCGGCAGCTGCGGGTGCAGCTTCTTCAGCTGCCCCAGGCAGTCGAGCCCGTTGCGATCCGGCAGCGACAGGTCCAGCAGCACCAGATCGAAGGTCTCCTTCATCCGCGCGAACATCGCGCCGGCGGTATCGACCTCGATGACGTCGAGATCGGTGAAGCTCTCGGTCAGGATGTCGTGGACGCCGCGGCGCACGATTGGATGATCATCAGCGATGATTATGCGCATGCTTCCTCATCCTGCGTGAGGTTCTCGTTGTTGAGCGGCACGATCAGCCGCACCAGCGTTCCTCCCTGCTTGCGCGGCTGCACCGTCAGCGCGCCGCCCATCAGCTGGGCACGCTCGCGCATGCCGAGCACCCCGAGCGTCTGGGTGATAGCGCCGGTGCCGGTATCGATTCCCCGGCCGTTGTCGGCCACCTCGAGCATCAGGTTGGTCTGATTGTAGCGGATGTTGACGATCGCGCTGTCGGCGCCACTGTGCCGGGCGATGTTCGTCATCGCCTCCTGGAAGATGCGGAAGACACCGGAGGCATGCGCCTTGTCGAGCACCAGGTCCTGTGGCAGCAGCAGCTCGCACTTGACACCGGTGCGTTCGGTGAACTGGCCGGCATACTCCTCTATGGCCGCGACCAGGCCCAGGTTGTCGAGCAGCGTCGGGCGCAGTCGCTGGGCGATGCGGCGAACCACCGCGATCGTCGCGTCGATGAGTTCGCCGGTCGCGTTGATCTTGCCGTGCAGGATGCCGACGTCCTTCAGCGCGGACTTGTCGTCGAGCCGCCGGCGCATCCAGGCGAGGTCCATCTTCATGCCGGTGAGCGCCTGGCCGAGCTCGTCGTGCAGTTCCCGGGCGATGTGCGTGCGCTCCTCCTCGATTGCCGAGTCCAGCTGCCGCGCGAAGGTCCGCAACCGCTCGCGCGACTCGATCAACGCGCTGCCGGCCTTCTTCAGGTCGGTGATGTCGCTGGCAATGCCGTCCAGGCGGACGGGATTGCGGAAACTGTCGGTGACGAGACGCGCCCGATCGCGCAGCCAGCGGATGCTGCCGTCGGGGCGGATGATCCGGTACTCGTAATCGTAATGGCCGGTCTTGACGATCTGCGCGGTCGTCGTCTGCACCAGGCGCTTGTCCTCCGGATGGACGACGTCGAACCACAGGCTCGGCCGCGCAAAGAACTCGCTGACCGCGCGCCCGTAGACACCCTCTGCGGCAGGACCGACGTAGAGTGGCTGGCAGTCCCGGACCGTCGACGACCAGACCACGTCGTCGAGCGAGTTGAGGATGCCGTTCAGACGCTCGCGGCTGTCGCGCAGCGCATCCTCGGCAGCCTTGCGATCGGTGATGTCGCGGCAGTTGATGACGACGCCGTGGATCGCAGCGGAATCCATGTGCGCCCGGCCGACCGCCTCGAGCATCCGCCACGAGCCGTCGCGATGACGGATTCGAAGTTCGACCCGCCGCACCGCGCCGGGATTGGCAACGGTGTCTCGCAGCGCCGAATGCGCCGTGATCCGGTCATCGTGGTGGACGATGTCGAACGTGCTCTTGCCGAGCAGAAACTGCGTCTCGTAGCCGAGGATGCCGACCACCGACGGGCTCGCGAACAGAATGACGCCCTGCCCATCCATGATGAGCGTCATGTCCGAGGACATCTCGACCAGCGCGCGGAAGCGCTGCTCGCTGGTCTTCAGGCTGCGCTCGGTCTTCTTGCGTCGGGTGATATCGCGGGTACCGATGATCGTCGCGACGATGCGGCCGTTCTCGTCGCGCACCGGCCCGACGGTGCACTCGAGCCAGTAGCGGGTGTCCTCGAGCGCTGTCATCTCCATTTCGATCATCCCGGAGACGCCCTGCAGGACGCGACGGTGCAGATCGACGAAGGCCGAGCGATACTCCGGGACGATGAGATCGACCAGTGAACGACCGATCAGGGTGGCCGCGGCATCGGCCTCGAACAGCAGCACGCCGGCGCGGTTGACGTCGACGATGCGCCCGTCGTTGCCCATCATCAGCACCGCATCGGGCTGCCGTTCGATGATGTCCTTCATCCGCGCCAGTTCACGCCTGAGGTTCTCGCGCTGCCGGTGCTCGTCGCCGGTCTCGCGAAGCACCAGCACCTGGGCAGTGCCGTCGGTCTGATCGAGCGGCGCCGCATGGATCTCCACCGGCACGAACTCGCCGCTCAGCCGCACCATGTTGCGTTCGAAGGAAATCGGGTGATCGATCCTGCCGGCGAGCAGCTGGCCGATCGGCTCACGCGCGATCTGCTGGTGCTCACCCTGCATCAGGTCGAAAGGTGATCGGCCGCAGAGTTGCTCGCGACCGGCGGCGCCGAACAGCGTCAGTGCCGCCGGGTTGACGAAACCGACGCGATTGCGTTCGACCACGACGACCGGCAGCGGCACCCCCTGGATGAAGCGCTGGAAGCGCTCCTCGCTCTGTCGCAGCGCCCCCTCCGTCAGCCGGCGTTCCTGGAGCTGTCCCTGCAGCGTCGCGACGTCACGGGCGAGATCATCGATGCGACGGCGCTGTATCTGCTGCGGACCCGTGAACAACGCCGCGACCAGCGCCGCGAGGCCGCCGGCGACAAACGCCGGGATCGACGACAGCGGCAGCATCCAGTCCGTCGATGGACCGGTGAAATGAAAGTACTGGTAGACGATGGCGAGCGCCGCGCTCGCCAGACCCGCGCCACTGCCGCCAAAGTAGCCCGAGATCAGGACGGTCAGCGTCAGCAGCACGCCGGGCGGACAGTAGCGGGCGAGATCGCTCAGTTCGAGCAGGGCGATGGCGAGCGCCGTCAGCAGCGGTCCGAGCAGGCGACGCACGCTGGCGTTGTCTTCGTCTGGCGCTTCGATCATGGCAGAGGGTGTCCCCGGGTGCGGCAGCGGTCGAATGCCATCGGGCAATCCCGCCGCCGCGGCGAGTCAGGTGCTAGCATACGTTTGCGCCACAGTCCTGAACAGTGTTCACCGTCACGGCGATCGGCCAACCGAATCGCGCAATCAGTGGCTTGGCATGCCCCGCAGGCGATGGCGACCCGGGCCGCCGACGCAGCGGGCCAGGGCCCCGGTCACGGAACCGGGCCCCAGCAGGCATCGCGAAGGCCGGAGCCCCGCCGGGTCGGCCGGGCGATCGCCGCGCGGACAGCGGCCTCGCTGCCCCACAACACCAGCTTTCGCCGGGCACGGGTCAGGGCGGTATAGAGGAGTTCCCGCGTCAGCACGGGCGAATCGGCGTTCGGAAGCACCACCAGCACCTCATCGAACTCCGATCCCTGCGACTTGTGGATCGTCAGCGCATAGGCGGGTTCGTGGGCCGGCAATCGCGCCGGTGACAATTCCCGCAGATCGTGGCCGGGTGCGCGCAGCCACGCACGCAGCCCGTCCTGCCCCGGCACGATCAGCGCGACGTCGCCGTTGAACAATCGTGTCGCACGGTGATTGCGATTGATCATCACTGCCCGCCCGGCAAACCACTCGCCGGTGCCGCCAGCGAGTCCGGCGTCGCGCAGGCTCCGGCGCAGATGCAGTTCGATCGCCTCGTTGAGCCAGCGCGCCCCGAACGGTCCGTCGCGAACGGCGCACAGCACGCGAAAGCCTTCGAACGCCGCAAACGCGGCAGCGGCGTCGCCGCGGGCAATCGCCTCGACGTACCGCCCGAGCGGCCCGGCGAGCGCCACCCGCAGATCCTGCCGCGGCTCCGGCCCGGCGTGCCATTGCACGTCGCCGCCGGCCCGCAGCTGCGCCAGCGACACCTCCGCGTCACCATCACGAATGGCGCGCGCGAGGCGGGCGATCGCGCCACCGCCTGCAAAGCGATGGCTGTGTGACAGCAACACGCACGAATCGCCAAACGGCCGTTCGTCGACGTCCGCCTCCGGCACGTCGCAGCCGGCGGCGATCCGCAGCGCGGCGGCGAATCGCGGCGTGTAGGCGTTGCTCCCGGCGCAGAGGCTGCCGAGCACCGCGCCGGGCTCGACCGAGGCGAGCTGGTCGCGATCGCCGACGAGGATCAGGCGCGCATGCCGGGGCAGCGCGTCGACCAGCCGGCTCATCAGCGCGAGATCGACCATCGACGCCTCGTCGACGACGAGCACGTCGACCGGCAGCGGCCGATCGCGGTCGTGCGTGAACCGGCTGGCACCGGGCCGCGCGCCGAGCAGGCGATGCAGCGTCGTCGATGCCATGGGGATGGCGTCGATGACGCCGGGATCGAGCGGCAGCGTGCCCCGTGCCGCGCGAACCGCCTCCTGCATCCGCGCCGCGGCCTTGCCGGTCGGGGCGGCGAGCGCGATCCGAAGTCGTGCCGGCGCATGCCACTGCACGAGCGTGGCCAGCAGCCGGACGATCGTCGTCGTCTTGCCGGTACCCGGCCCGCCGGACAGCACGCAGAGCTGCCGCATCACCGCCACTGCCGCGGCGACCCGCTGCAGGTCGCCGGTCTCTCCCGGGAACAGCTGCTGCAGCGGCGCGCTCAGCCGCCGCGGGTCGACGTCGTCGCGGAGCGTGCGCGCACGCTCCAGCAGATTGGCCGCGAGCGTCTGTTCATAGCGCCAGTAGCGCCAGGTGTACAGGCGGCCGGTCGCGTCGACGACGAGCGGCGTGAAGTCACCGGGGCGACCGACGACGCCGCTGTCGAGCAGCGCGCGCTCGGCCGTGCGCCAGGAGGGCATGACATCGTCGAGTTCGATGCACGCATGCCCAGCGGCGGTGGCCACGCACAGCCGCTGCACCAGTTCGACCAGCATCGGATCGCGGCCATTGCCGAGCCGCAGCAGCAGATCGAGGAAATGCCGCTGCAGCGGCGCGATGGCGACATCGGGCGCCGTCGCAGCCATCCGGTCCGCCCCCGCGCTCACGACTCGCTCCCTTCGCGCAGTGAGTCGTCGAACGCCTGCAGCAGCGCCAGCTCGGGTCGATCGTGGAAGATACCCGCATCGCCGACCGGCCCCACCGCCCGGACGAACAGGTAGAAGACGCCACCGACATGCGTCTCGTAGTCATATCCGGGCAGCCGCTGCCGCAGCCAGCGGTGCAGCGCGACCAGATAGATCAGATACTGCAGCCCGTAGCACTCATCGACCATGACCTGGCGCAGGCGCCCGGGCAGGTAGTCATCGCGCTGCGGGCCGAGCCAGTTCGACTTGTAGTCGACGATGTACCAGCGACCGCGGCATTCGAACACCATGTCGACGAAGCCCTTCAGATAGCCCCCCACCCGTTCCGGCTGCAGCGTCATCAGCTGGCGGCGAAGGCCACCGTCGCGATCGTATGGCGCCACGCGCGCAGCCAGGCGCCGCGGATCGAGATGTCGGAACGGAAAGTCGAACTCGAGCTCGTTGAGCCGCTGACGCGCGGACACCTCTCCGAGTCGCGGCCCACCGGGGCCGAGCGTCGCGCGCATGACCTCGTCGATCATCGCGACCGCGGTGTCGCGCCATTCGCCGGAGAACCCGAAACGTTTGAGCTCGGTGGCGACCACGCCCCGCCAGCCGCTGCGGTCGGTGAAGTCGACGTGCTCGAACATCGCGTGCAGACAGCTGCCGGCGCGCGCGCCGCGCGGAAACGCGAACATGCCGGTCGCCGCGCCATCGATCGGCGTGACCACGCCACCCGACTGTGCGCCGGCGTCGTGATCCGGCGCCGAATCGCTGGCCCGCCGCACGACGGTCGAGTAGCTGGTCAGCCGCCACGGTGCGGGGATACGCCCTGCAAAGCGGCGGGCAAGCGGCGGAGCGCCGATGGAGGCGGCCCGCTGCGATGTCGGCGGTCGCGCCGGCGGCAGCGCCGACACCGCGATCGCGCCCGGCACCGATTCGGCGATCGCGGCGAGTTCGGCGCGCAGTTCGGCGTCGCTGGCGGCGTTGAACCAGTCGGCGAGCGCGGCATCGTCGGCACCCGGGCGGCGATGCCGGTGCAGCAGCCACGCCGGCGCGGACGCGGCAGCGGACTTCACCGCCCCCCATACAACGTGGCAGCGATGCCGGGCGCGTGTGAGTGCGACGTAGAGCAGGCGCATCGACTCGGCGCGTGACTCTTCCCCGGCGTGGCGGGCCGCTTCGACGTCACTGCCATCCAGCGCCAGCGTCGGTGCGTTCTCGTGCGCCGGGTCATGGAAGAAAACCGGTGCGTCACCGTCGGGGGGGCGCGCGCCGTCGTCCCAGAGGTAAGGACAGAAAACGATCGGATACTCGAGCCCCTTGCTGCGGTGGATCGTCACGATGCTGACGAGATCGGCGTCGCTCTCGAGTCGAAGCAGCGACGCCTCGTCACGTGCGGCATGTTGCGTACGCTGCTCGAACAGCCAGTCGATCAGCGCCGTGATGCCGGCGCGCCCAGCGGCCGCCTCACGCTGCAGCAGTTCGACCAGATGCGCGAGATTGGTCGCCTGCCGCGCCCCGGCGACGCGGCCGAGCAGCCGCGCCAGCACCCCTTCCGAGTCGAGGAAGCACTGCCACATCGCGAAGAAGCCCTGCTCTCGCCACAGGCGGTGGTAGCCGTCGAAGCGAAGCACGACCTGCTCCCAGGCCTGCTCGTCCTGGATCAGCAGGAACAGATCGGTGCCGGCATCGCGGAGCAGGTCGGTTGCCAGCGCCGTGCGCACGCAGGTGTCGTCGCCGGGCGAGGCAATGGCGCGCAGCACATGTGTCAGGGCCTCGGCCTCGACGGTATCGAACACGCTACTGTCGGAGAGTTCGACGCTGTCGACGCCATGCGCCGACAATGCCCGGCGGACTTGTGCGCCCTGCGCCCTGGTTCGCACCAGCACGGCGATGTCGCGACCGGAGAGCGGCGATGCATGCCCGTCGACGCCGGTGATCGCATGGCGCCCGTCACCACAGGAAAGCAGTCGCGCGATCTCCCCGGCGACCGCTTCGCTCGCCAGCGCCCCCGCTTGCAATTTGTTCATCGGCGCCGCCTGACCCTCGCGTTCGAGGAGCCAGAACACCATCGGCGTCGCCGCCTGGCCGTCGATCGTCAGCCGCGGCCGGGCACGCGGTGCCGGCGACGCCGGACGGAAGGCGATCTCAGGGTCGCGAAACGGCAGCGGCGCGGAAGCGAACATCACGTTGACCGCCTCGATGAGCCCGGGATCGGATCGCCAGTTCACAGTAAGCGCATGCGTCGCATCGCCCATCTCCCGCCGCGCGCGCAGGTAGGCGTAGACGTCGGCGCCACGGAACGCATAGATCGCCTGCTTCGGGTCGCCCACGAGGTAGAGCGGGAGATCGCTGCCAGCGTAGATGCTGTGGAAGATCTCGTACTGCAGCGGGTCGGTGTCCTGGAATTCGTCGATCAGCGCCGCGCGATACTGGCGCCGAAGACTCTCGCGCAACGCCCCGGCATTCTCCGCGCACAGTGCCTCGCGCAGGCCGCGCAGCAGATCGTCGAAGGCCTGCACGCCGGCGGCGTGCTTGCGTGCCTGCAGCTCGGCATTGCAGTAGTCGATGAACCGTCGCTGCAGCGACAGCGCCGCGCGTCGCAGGCAATCGCGCAGTTCGCCGGCGCGATTCAGCAGGGTCTCGCAGCGCCCGAAGAACGGGTGGACCGGCGGCTCGCTGCCCTTCCTGACCCCCCTGGCAAGCGCCTTCGGCGTCAGCCGCGTGAGTTCCTCGGGAAGCATGAGCCGCGCAGCGGCGCCATCGGCGAACGTGCGGTCGAGCCGCGCCACCCAGCCGCGCATGCTGCCGACACGGTAGACATTACGATTCAGGGCAGTGCTGTCGAGCAGGATCTGCGACAGCTGGTCACGACCCGCCCGCCAGGCCTGGCCCGCCGACGCGAACGCGGTTTCGAACGCCAGTTCGATCGGGCTGCATGCGGGTGCCGGCTCGCCGCCCCGGATCGTCACGTAGGGCCGGGCGAGCGTACGCGTCAGGCGCTGCAGCAACTGCTCCGGATCGGCGGCCACGTGCCGGATCACATAGTCGACGAACATCCGACCGGCGCCATTGATCTCGCGACGCCAGAAATCGCGGGCGATCTGTCGGCGCAGCTCGCTCTCGTCCTCCAGCAGTTCGGCACTGAAGACCGCCCGGCTCAACAACGCGTGATCGGCCAGCGCGCGCTGGCAGAAGCCGTGGATCGTGTGGATGGGCGCGACGTCGAAGCCGGCAAGCGCGAGATCGAGCCTGCGCCGCACCCGCGCCACATCGTCGATGCGCGCCAGCAGATCGACCGCGAACGCGTCGTCGGCGGCCACCTGGCCGCCACGCAGCGCGGCGGAGAGTTGTCGCAGACGCGACTCGATGCGCTCGCGCAATTCGGCGGTTGCGGCGCGCGTGAAGGTCAGCACGAGGATGCTGTCGACCGGCAGGCCGGTCTCGACGATCAGTCGCACGAACAGGTTGCAGATCGTGTGGGTCTTGCCGGTGCCGGCGCCGGCCTCGATGAACTGGGTCCCGCGGATCGGCAATGCGAGCACGTCGAGCACGCCGTCGCTCATGGCTCGGATTCCGTCGACTGAAGCATCGGTTCGAGTACGAGCAGGGCGATCGCGGCGAAGCGATCGTCGATCGGCACGCTGCCCGGGAACGCGAGCCGATGGTAAGGATCGGCCGCCTCGCCCGGATGATCGTCGCTGCCAAACCACGTGCTGCGGGCCGCCTGCAGCGGATCGGCGGGCTCGCGCCCGCGTGTCCCCGGCCGGCGAAGCGCGGCAACGTACGCCTCGCTGCTGCGGGGGAAGAACGCGAGCGGCGCACCCATCCCCTGACGATACAGCTCGACCAGCCCCTGCAGCTGCTGCGCGGCGTCCGCGGGAACGTGCAGGAGCACGCTGCCGGCCAGCGTCAGCAGGCGGCTCGGTCCGCTCGCCCCCGGGCCGGCGACGGCCAGCACAAGATGCTGCACCCAGAAACGCAGCCGGTGCCAGATGTCGATCTCCTCGACGGCCCGGCTGTGCAGCAGCCCCTGCGGCCCGACACCGTCGATGGCACCGATGATCCGCACGCCGCCGATGTCGAGGTCGACGCCGGCGGTCCGGATCGCCGCCGGCGTCATCGACGCGCGCACCGCCGCGGCGAGCATCCGGGCATCGTCGACGGCGCGGGCGTGGAACAGGCGCCCGACCTGTCCCGCCGGGAGTTCGCCGCGCGATGCCTCGATGCGATAGCTGGCATCGACGTCGCCATCGGCGAGAAGAAAACGCGTCAGGCGGTCGCGCAGCGCCTCGGCCTGGGCCCGCGAATGGGCGAAGGGCTCATCCTCGTCGATGCGCTCCTCGTACTCGCGCAGCCGGATCCCCAGGCGCTGCTCGATCAGTGCGCGCACCGGATGACAGAAGAACTGCGCGAGCTGCTGTGGAGAGACCACCATCTCCGGCGGCAGCGGCAGCGGCGCGGCAATCAGCGGTGGTGGTGTCCCGGCGCCCTGCCGCGCATCGATGCAGTACTCGCGTCGGTAGCTGAACAGGTCGTCGCGCCCGCGGAAGTACGTCTCGCTGAAGGCATGCAGCGGATGCCGGCGCAGCACGTGCGCCCCGACGTCGCTGCCGTCGTCCATGACGAAACCACGCTCGACGACGTCCATCAGTTCGCTGACGAGCACCGACGGCGGCAGCGCGCCGCCCCCGCGCTGGTCGCTGCCGACGTAGCTCAGGTACAGGCAGCGGCGCGCAGACAGCAGCGTCCTCGAGAAACAGGTAGCGATCGTCATCGCGCCGGGAACGATCCCCGCGACGCCAGTCATCGCGCAGCAGATCGAAATCGACCCGCCGATCGGCGCGCGGAAACACGCCGTCGCTTAAGCCGAGCACGCACACGACCTCGAACGGCAGCGATCGCGCCGCGGCCAGCTCGGCGAGGCACACACCGCCGCGCAGCGGTGCCGGCGGCAGCGACGTCGACGACAGCCGCTGTCGCAGCGCATGCGCGACGGCATCCCCGGGCAGCCTTTCCGTGCAGTCGCCAGCCTGCGCGTCGCCGACCAGCGCGGCGATCTGGTCGCGCAACGCCTGCACCACCGCGATCGCGTGTCCGTCATCGGCGGCGTCGAACAGCGCGTCGAGCATGCCGGGCAGCCACTCGCCCCATTGCGACATCGTCCGCCCGCGCGACAGTTCGCGTCGCCACTCGTTCAGCGACTCGACGTAGCGCAGCAGCGACGACAGCGTCAGCGCCGCGAGTCCCTCGACGGCATCGCAGGGCAGCACCCCGGCGAACGGCCGCAGGTCATCGCCCGGCAGCGCATAGCCGAGCAGCAGGCGGTCGAGACCGGCCATCCAGGTATTCTGATGCTCGGCCGGCAGCTGCTGCTCGGCGCGATGGGCCGCATCCCAGCCCCAGCGAATGCCGGCCTGCGCGACCCAGCCGCGGATCCGCGCCACGTCATCCTCGTCGAGATCGAACCGGCGGGCGACCGGCGGCAGTTCCAGCGCCTGCAGCGCCGCCTCGGCGCCCAGCCGGCTGCGCGGCAGATCCAGCATCGACAGGAAGACCTCGACCATCGGCTCGCGATCCAGGCGCAGCCGGTTGATCGGGCTGAGCGGTATGTGCCGCTGGTCGTCGATCGCAGCGAAGACGGCCTCGACGAACGGCGCGTAGCACTCGAAGTCGGTCACCGCGATCAGCACCTGCGACGGCGCCAGATCGGGCCAGCGCTCGAACATCGCCAGCAACTGATCGTGCAGCACCTCTGCCTCGCGCATCGGGCTGTGGCAGGCGTGCACCTGCAGCGAGCGATCATCCATGGACAGTGGCAGACGCGGCAGGTCGTGGCCGTCGCGGTCACGCAGCTCGAGCAGGTCCGCCTGCAGCAGCGACAGCAGCGTCGTGTCGGTCAGCGCCTCGAAGCAGTCCTCGACGTCGGCCGCGATCGCAATCAGCCGATCGAGGAAATCGCGACCCGGACGTCCCATCGACGCGAGCAGACGGTGACCGGTGTGGAGGTAATGCGGATTGTCGTCCCCGGCCTCGGCGAGCGTGCCGGGCGATACGATGTCGCCCCAGTACTCGCGGCACGGATTCAAGGTCAGCACGTCGATCTGCATGCGCTCGGCGAGCTGCGCGATGACGTCCACGTAGCCGGGCGACAGCGCCGGCACGCCGAACAGCGTTGCGCGCGCCGGCAGATCGATCGGCTCACCGGATGCCAGCCGGCGGCTGAAATCCTGCAGCGCATGCACCCAGTGGACCGGGCGGCGGCCGGCAACGAGCTCCCGCCACATCACCGACTGCCAGTGCTCGCCCTTGCCCGCCTCCCATTGGCCGACCCAGTCCGGGCGGAACACCAGGTACTGGTCGAGGCAGCGGGCGATCTCCCCGGCGAGGTCGAGACGATGCCGCGCGTCGCTACCGGTCAGGTACGCGCGCAACGGCGCCTGGGCCGCCGTCGCCGGCAGCGCGCCGAGCGCCTGGTAGACCCGCCAGGTGTTGGCCCCGGGCGAAAAAGGCGCCGCGGCCGGCAGCGACGCACCGAGCACCCGCCGGAAGACCTCCCAGATGAAATTGGCCGGGTACAGGAACTCGACGTTCGCACAGATGCCGAAGTGATCGGCCAGCCGGAGCCGCAGCCACTGCCCCATCGCCGGCGTCGCGACGACCAGCAGTTCCGACATCAGCGGCGAGGGCAGCGGCCCGGCCAGCCGCTCGCACAGGGCCGAGACGAGTCGCTCCGTCCGGTTGCCGTTGATGACCCGCAGCATGCTTCGCCGTCGCCCGCGCCGATGTCGATCGAATCCGTGAACGCACCAGCGTCCGGCAATTCCCGCCCGTTGTCCACCGCCGCCGCGGTTGCCGGGGGCGGCGATGGCCGGACCCGGGCCATCCGGCAGTCGGGTACAATGCGCGGCCAGAGCAGAGTCCGCACGCCACCTTTCCGATGCCCATCCAGACCCCGCCACCGACCGCGGCAGACGAGCAGTTCCAGGCCGACAGCCTGCAGGGCGTCTCGCGCACGTTCGCGCTGACCATCCCGCAGTTGCCATCGGCGCTCGCGCGCGTGGTCAGCAATGCCTACCTGCTCTGCCGAATCGCCGACACCATCGAGGACGACCCCGACCTCGGCATCGAGGCGCAGCGCCGGTTCTCGGAGCGATTCATCGCCGTGGTCGCTGGCGAGGCCGACGCAGGCGCATTCGCGGCGGAACTCTATCCGCTGCTGTCGCCGCGGATGCTCGAGGACGAACGGGAGCTGGTGCGCCAGACCCCGGCGGTGATCCGAATCACCCACAGCTGCAACGCCGCACAGCGCGCGGCGATGCTCCGCTGCGTGCGCATCATGGCCACCGGCATGGCCCACTACCAGGCGCACGAGACGCTCGAGGGACTACCCGATCTGCCGGCGATGGATCGCTATTGCTATCACGTCGCCGGGGTCGTCGGCGAGATGCTGACCGAACTGTTCTGCGACCACTCGCCCGAGATTGCCCGTCATCGCGAGACGATGCTGTCGCTCTCCCCATCCTTCGGCCAGGGCCTGCAGATGACCAACATATTGAAGGACATCTGGGAGGACCGCGCCCGCGGTGCCTGCTGGCTGCCCCGCGACATCCTTGCGCGCCACGGCGTGGACCTGCGCCAGGCCGGAGTCGTGCCGCAGGGTCCGGGATTCGAGGCGGCGCTGGGCGAACTCATCGGCGTCGCCCGCCACCACCTCGAAAACGCGCTGCGCTACACCTTGTTGATCCCGGCCCGCGAGAAGGGCCTGCGCCGGTTCTGCCTGTGGGCACTCGGCATGGCGGTCATGACCCTGAAAAAATTGAATGCGCACCGGGACTTCCGCGCCGGTCGGCAGGTGAAGATTTCACGCAACAGCGTCCGCGCAACGATCCTGTTCACGAATCTCGCGACCACCAGTGACGGCCTGCTCAAATGGATGTTTGCCTTTGCGACCAAGGATTTGCCGCGCTGTAACATTCGTGAGACACTGAAATCGCCGGTCTGTGACAGTGGATCCAATCTCGAAGGGCGCCTGCATGGGCCCGAATCAACCGGCCTGTAGGGGGGATTCAACACCGCTCGGACCCGCCGCAGCCGTGGGCTGCGCCGCCGCCGGTTTGTGTCTCCGGTTTTCTTCCGCCGCCCCCAACGTGCAGATGACGACCCTTTTCGGGATGAGACCCAGAACATGTTGAAGACGCGTTTCCGACGCAAGCTCGCACAGCTGGCGTCACGAGGCAGTGTTGCCGCGCCGCGCGAGGACCGTGGCCCGATTGCCGTTGCCGAGCTGGAGGAATCCATCGCGATGGCGCGCGCCGGCCTGGAATCCGAGCAGCAGGCCGACGGCCACTTCATCTACGAACTGGAGGCCGACTGCACCATCCCCGCCGAATACATCATGTTGAACCACTTCATGGGCGAGGTGGACGACGTACTCGAACGCAAGATTGCCAATCACCTGCGTGCCAGGCAGGCCGAGCACGGCGGCTGGCCGCTGTTCCATGGCGGTGATTTCGACCTCTCGTGCACGATCAAGGCGTACTACGCGCTGAAGCTGGTCGGCGACGACCCGAACGAGCCGCACATGATCCGCGCCCGCAACGCCATCCTCAACTACGGCGGCGCGGCACGGGCCAATGTCTTCACCCGCATCGCGCTGGCGCTGTTCGAGCAGGTCCCGTGGTCCGGCGTGCCGTTCATCCCGGTCGAGGTGATGCTGTTGCCGAGCTGGTTCCCGTTCCACATCTCGAAGGTCTCGTACTGGTCGCGCACGGTGATGGTGCCGCTGTTCGTCTTGTGCACGCTCAAGCCGAAGGCGAAGAACCCGCGCGGCGTCGACGTGCGCGAGCTGTTCGTCACGCCGCCGGAACTCGAGCAGAACTGGTTCCGCCCGACGACGCTGCTGGCGAAGCTGTTCCTGCTGCTCGACAAGATGGGTCGCGGCCTCGAGCATCTGATCCCGCCGCGCATGCGCCAGTACGCGCTGCGCAAGGCCGAGCGCTGGTTCACCCGGCGTCTGAACGGCGAGGATGGCCTCGGCGGCATCTTCCCGGCGATGGTCAACGCCTACGAGGCGCTGGCGCTGCTCGGTTACCCGGCCGACCACCCGTACCGCGTGCAGACGCGCACCGCCATCCGCAACCTGGTCGTCACCAACTCGAACACCGCCTACGTGCAGCCGTGCGTGTCGCCGACCTGGGACACCGGTCTCGCCGCGCACGCGCTGCTGGCCGCCAATGGCGGCGAGAGCGATGAATCGGTGACCCGTGCCCTCGACTGGCTGGTTCATCACCAGCTCGACGCCGAGCCGGGCGACTGGCAGGACAACCACCCGGGCCTGCGCGGCGGCGGCTGGGCCTTTCAGTACGGCAACTCCTATTATCCGGACCTCGACGATACGTCGATGATCGGCTGGATCATGCACGACGCCGATCGCGCCCGTTACGCCGAGAACATCGAACGCGCCGCCGACTGGGTTTGCGGCATGCAATCGAAGAACGGCGGCTTCGCGTCGTTCGACTCGGACAACACACACTATTATCTCAATGCCATCCCCTTCGCCGATCATGGCGCGCTGCTCGATCCGCCGACGGCCGACCTGACCGCGCGCTGCATCGCGCTGCTATCGCTGGTCAACAAGCCGGCGTACAGGAAACCGCTCGTCCGCGCGCTCGAGTACCTGCGCCGCGACCAGGAGAGCGACGGATCGTGGTTCGGCCGCTGGGGCACCAACTACATCTACGGCACGTGGTCGGTGCTGACCGCGCTGGAAGTCGCCGGCGAGGACATGCAGCAGCCGTACATTCGCCGCGCGGTAGCGTGGCTGGAAGGCATGCAGAACGCCGACGGCGGCTGGGGCGAGAGCAACGACAGCTACTACCCGCCGCGCCACCACCGCCCGCATCCGAGTACGCCGTTCCAGACGGCCTGGGCACTGCTGGCGCTGCTGTCCGCGGGCGAGAAGGATTCACAGGCCGTGCGTCGCGGCGTGCAGTTCCTCATCAACACGCAGCAGGACGACGGCCTGTGGAGCGACGAGCACTACACCGCGCCGGGCTTCCCGCGCGTGTTCTACCTGAAGTATCACGGCTATTCGCGCTACTTCCCGCTGTGGGCGCTGGGCCGGTTCCGTAACCTCAACCGCACGAATTGATTCCCGTCGGGTTTGTCACCGCACTGCCGGCCGAGGCGCAGACGCTGCTCGGCCGGCAACGGCGGCGGTTTCCCCTCCAGGAGGTCTTTCGCGACGACGATCGGCTGATCGTCGTCGGCGGCATCGGCCGCGAGCGGGCCGCGCGCGCGGCGCGTCAACTCATCGAGGCCGGTGCCCGGGGCCTGGTCAGCTGGGGCTGTGCCGGCGCCCTGCACGAGACACTGGCGCCGGGCGCACTGCTGCTACCGTCGCTCGTGCTGGCCGACGGGCGCGAACTGTCAACCGATGCCGCGTGGCGCGACGACTGGCTCGAGGCGCTCGGCACACAGGTCCGGACCGACACGCGCCCGCTGCTGACGACCGACGAGGTCATGACCGGAAGTGCCGCGAAGCGCGCGGCCTTCGCCCGCCATGGCGCGGTGGCCGTCGACATGGAGAGCGCGGCGATCGCTGCCGAGGCGGCCTCTGCCGCGCTACCGTTTATGGCGGTGCGCGCGATAGCCGACCCCTGCGACCTGAGCCTGCCGGCGTTCCTGCCCGCGGTGACCGACGAGTTCGGCCGCCCCCAGGCCCTGGCCCTTGGCCTCGCGCTGCTCCGACATCCCCCGGCGGTCGCGACGCTGTTGACACTGCGGCGCTGCTTTCACCGGTCGCTCGGGACACTGGCGAACGCCGCTGAACTCGTCGGGGGACGGCGACTCAGAGCATGAGGCGCCCGCGCGGGCATGGTGCTTGTCAGCCCAGAACCGCTCGGCTATAAATCGCGCTCTTTTTTTCGACCCCGCTTTTCGACCCATGGTTGCGAGAGATGGTTGACGGACCGCTGAGCCAGGAACAGATCGACACCTTCCATCGCGATGGCTTTCTCGTCGTGCGCGGCATGTACAGCGCCGCAGAGATGACCGACATCTCTCGCTGGGCCGCGGAGATCGGCGCCTGGCCGGAGACCCCGGGCCGGCACATGATGTATTTCGAGAAGAGCCAGATCGACGGCAGCCGGATCCTCAACCGGATGGAGAACTTCTATCCGTACCACGACGGCTTCCGCGGGCTGTTCGACGCCGCGAAGATGCGGGCTGCCGTCGGCCAGCTGTTCGGCGAGGAGGCCGTGCTCTTCAAGGACAAGATCAACTTCAAGAAGCCCGGCGGCGAGGGCTTCAAGCCGCATCAGGACGTGCAGGCGGGCTGGGATCGCTACGGCTCGCTGCACATCTCGGTGCTGCTGTCGATCGACGAGGCGACGATCGAGAACGGCTGCCTGGAACTGGTGAAGGGCTTTCACGATCGCGGCGTCGTCGGCAGCATGTGGGAGCCGCTGACCGAACAGATGATGGCGGGCATGAGGTTCGAGCCTTATCCGACCCGACCCGGCGACGTCGTGTATTTCGATTCGTTCGCACCGCACGGATCCGGACCGAACCTGACCGCCGAGCAGCGGCGCATCCTCTACGTCACCTATGGCAAGCGTTCCGATGGCGACCGGCGCGAGCAGTACTACGCCGACAAGCGCCAGAGCTTCCCGCAGGATTGCGAACGCGAGGCCGGCAGGCAGTATGTATTTCGTGTCTAGCCGCCTCACCGGCGCGCGCTGACGGCAGGCATCCGTACCGCGGCCGTTGCCAGGCGTCATCCGATGCCACCACCAAAGAACTCTGACCCCTTCAACCCGTTATCGACGATGAGCAGCAATCCCGACGGCACCACGATCATCGACCGGCTGCTGCTGACCTGGTTCGGCATCGTCCACCGCTACGCATGGCTGCTGCTGCTGGCATCCGTCGCCGCGGCCTTCTTCTGTGTGCGCTACACGATCGACAACGTGCGGGTGAATACCGACACCTCGGACATGCTGTCGAAGGAACTGCCCTGGCGAAAGACGCAGATCGCCTACGACAAGGCCTTCCCCAGCGAATCCAACAACATCGTCGTGGTCGTCGACGCCGATACGCCGGACCAGGCACGCGATGCGGCCGATCGTCTGTCGCAGGCACTGGCAGCCAGGAAGGAGCTTTTCGAATCGGTCTTCTACCCGCAGGGCAGCGAGTTCTTCCGTCACAACGGCCTGCTCTACCTGGATGCCGGGAAGCTGCAGGAGCTCACCGACGACCTTGCCCGCGTGCAGCCCTTCCTCGCTCGGCTGAGTGCGGACCAGAGCCTTCGCGGCCTCTCGGATCTGCTGGTCGACGCGCTGACCAGGAGCGAGGCCAGGGACATCGACATCGACTTCGCCTTCCGGCGCATGACCGGCGTGCTCCAGGCCCAGCGCGAGCACAGGCCGGCAATGCTGTCATGGGAAGAGTTGATCGACGGCAAGGATGCCAGCGCCTCGGATCGGCGCATCGTCTTCGTGACCAATCCGAAGCTGGACTTCTCATCGATGCTGCCGGGCGGTCCGGCGATGAACGCCATCCGCGCGATGGTCAACGAACTCGGACTGACCGCCGATCACGGCGTGCGCGTGCGATTGACCGGTAGCGCCGCTTTGTCCTACGAGGAACTCGACAGCGTGAGCCTGGCGCGCAGCTCGCCAGCATCGGCTCGCTGATCGGCGTCGCACTCGTGATGATCATCGGCTTGCGCTCCGGCTGGCTGGTGCTGGCGACGTTGATCGCCCTTGTGCTGGGTCTGGTGTTCACGGCGTTCTTCGCGGTCGCGGCCATCGGTGAGCTGAATCTGATCTCGGTGGCGTTCGCGGTGATGTACATCGGCCTCGGCGCCGACTATGCGATCTACCTGTGCCTTCGCTACAAGGAGCTCTCCGCCGATGCCGCCGATCATCGCGAGGCACTGTCGCAGGCCGTGCGTCACGTGGGCGGTTCCCTGGGCCTGTGCACGCTGACGACCTCGATCGGCTTCTTCGCCTTCGTCCCGACGTCGTACCGCGGCGTCGCCGAACTCGGCATCATTTCCGGTGCCGGCATGTTCATCAGCCTGTTCGTCACGCTGGTCATCCTGCCGGCGATGCTGACGCTGCGCCGGCCGAGTCAGCGGCGCCTGGCAGGCGTGCGGATGCCCGACGCGGTGCAGGCGCTGCTCGCCGCCCCGCTGACGCACCCCCGCACCGTCGTCGCCGCCGCCGCCGTCCTGGCACTGCTGTCGCTGGCGCTGATCCCGCGGGTGCGATTCGATCACAACCCGCTCAACCTGCAGGACCAGCGGGTCGAGTCGGTCGTCACGTACAGGGATCTGCTGGCGCAGAACGGCAATTCGCCATGGTCGATCGACACGATGGCCCACGGCGACGCCGAAGCGGCCGCGTTCGAGAAGCGGGTCGCCGCGTTGCCGAGCGTCGACTCCGTGCGGACGATCGACGACTTCGTGCCATCCGATCAGGACGCCAAGGTGGCGCTCATCAACGACCTCGCGTTGACGCTCGGCACCGATCTCGACCCGACGATGAACGCCAGCGGCAGTCGGCCGACCGTCGAGGAGGACATCGCCGCGCTGCAGCGGCTGTCCGAGGCATTGCAGTCCAGCGCCACGACCGACGCCCGCAAGGCCTTCGCCGCCGAGCTTTCCACGCTGCTGCAGACGCTCTCCGCCGCAACCCCGACGGCCCGCAAGGAGCAGATCGGGGCGCTGAACCACGCGCTGCTCGGCAATCTGCCCGGTCGGCTTCGCAGCCTTTCGGATTCGCTGATGCCCACGGCGTTCACGCGCGCCGATCTGCCTGCGGACATTCGCGAGCGCTGGATCGGCACGAGCGGTGAGCAGCGGCTCGAGATCGTGCCACGCGAGAACCTCGATGAACCGGCGGCGATGAAGCGCTTCGTCGGGGAGGTGCGCGCGGTTTTGCCCGAGGCGACCGGATCGCCGGTCATCTATCTGGAGGCGGGCAATGCCGTCGTCCGGGCGTTCACGGAGGCCTTCAGCTTTGCCCTCATCGCGATCGCGGTGCTGCTCTGGTTCTCGATGTCATCGCGCGTGGACGTCGCGCTGGTGCTGGCGCCGCTGCTGCTGGCCGCGCTGCTGACGATTGGCGCGATCGTCGTCGCCGGGATTCCGCTGAACTTCGCCAACATCATCGCCCTGCCGCTGCTCTTGGGCATGGGTGTCGACAACGGCATCCACATGGTGCACCGGTACCGGACCGCACCGCCCGAGGACGGATTGATGCTCAACACCAGCACCGCGCTGGCCATCGGCCTGAGCGCCCTGACCAACGTCAGCGGCTTCGGCAACCTGGCCATCTCGCCGCACACCGGTACCGCAAGCATGGGCGTCATCCTGACCATCGGCATCCTGATCACACTCGCCTGCACGATGCTGTTCCTGCCAAGCCTGATGGCACTGCTCATCAGGCGCCCTGCCGAACCGGCCGGGAACGCCGCATGAGCAACACGCCTCCCTGGGACGCGCGCATCGCACGCTGGCTGGTCACGCCGCTGCGGGATACTGCCGTCACGCCCAACCACCTGACGACGGTTCGCCTGGTCACCGGCCTCATCGGCGTGTGGCTGCTCGCCGTCGGCAGCTTCAACTCCGGCGCGGCGATGGTGACGCTGTCGAACTTCCTCGATCACACCGACGGCGAACTCGCGCGGATGACCGGCAAGGGGTCACGTTTCGGTCACCTGTACGACATCTGTTCGGACGGGCTGATCACCTGTGGCATGTTCGTCGGCCTGGGGCTGGGCGTCGCAGATACATCGACGGACCGCGCCGCCATCGCGCAGGGCGTGATTGCCGGCGTGGCGGTCGCCGCGATCTTCCAGCTTCGCTTCATGATGGAGGAGCGCGGCGGCAAGTCCGCAACCAAGCAGGCGACGTTCGCGGGCTTCGAGGTCGAGGACATCCTCTACCTGTTCCCGCTGTTGGCGATCCTCGACGTCGAGGCCGGTTTCCTCCACCTCGCCGCGATCGGCGCGCCGATCGCGCTCGTGATCGTCCTCATCCTGTTCGTCAACGGCAGGAGGATCGGCCCGTCATGACGACGATGGTCACAGGGGCGACCGGCTTCATCGGCGCGGTCATCGTCCGACATCTGCTCACCGAACACGCCCAGGTTCGCGTGCTCGTGCGCGCCGGAAGTGATCGGCGGAACCTGGAAGGCCTCGATGTCGAGATCGTCGAGGGCGATCTCCGCGACCGGATGTCGCTCGAGCGGGCGCTGCAGGGCTGCCACGCGCTGTTCCACGTCGCGGCCGACTATCGACTGTGGGCGCGCGACCCTCAGGACCTCTACCGCAGCAACGTCGACGGCACGCGCAACATCATGCTGGCCGCGGCCGAGACCGGCGTCGAGCGCATCGTCTACACCAGCAGCGTTGCGGTGCTGGGCATCCACCCCGACGGCACGCCATCGAACGAGGATACGCGCGTCACCGTCCATGACATGATCGGCGACTACAAGCGATCGAAGTTCCTGGCCGAGGAAGAGGTGCGCAGGCTGGTTCGCGAACAGCGTCTGCCAATCGTCATCGTCAATCCGTCGACGCCGGTCGGGCCGTACGACATCAAGCCGACACCGACCGGACGGCTGATCCTCGACGCGGCACGCGGCCGGATGCCGGCCTACGTCGACACGGGTCTGAACATCGTCCACGTCGACGACGTCGCGACCGGCCACCTCGCCGCACTGCACCGTGGGGAGATCGGCGATCGCTACATCCTCGGCGGCGAGAACCTGATGCTCAATGACATCCTCGGGCGCATCGCGCGGATCACCGGCCGCCGGCCGCCACGCGTCCGACTCTCCCAGTCGGCAGTGATGCCGATCGCCTACGCGTCCGAATTCATGGCGAGGGTGACCGGCGGCTGGTGGCAGCCGCAGGCCACCGTCGATGGCATCCGCATGTCGAGGAAGCTGATGTTCTTCTCCAGCGACAAGGCGATGCACGCGCTCAACTACCACCCCAGACCCGCCGACGACGCACTGCAGGACGCGGTGGACTGGTTCCTGCGCCGCTGGCAGCGACGCTGAGCACCGGCCAGTCGGCGCCGCTCCCACCCGGGTCGAGGGCAATTGCGACGACCACTGCGAAGGTAGCGGCGCGGCGCACGCTGCGTTGCCGGGCAGGGGGCGGGTTACCGCTTGCGACCCAACTCGGCCGATCGCCTGAATTGCTCAAATGCTCTAAAGCGGACTTTCGAGTGCCCGAATCCTCAGATGTCTCCGGGCTCCTGCATCCATGCCGGGATGTCGCGCTCACCATGCAGCACGCGCCAGACGTCGATGTGATCCGCGCACTCGACATAGAAGACGAGGTGAGGGTAGTGTTTCAGCGGCCAATGACGCAGGCCAGGCAAGTTCAATTCATGGGCGTAGCGAGGTGAACCAGTCGCAGGATGGCGGCCGATGTGCCCGTAGGCCTCCTCCAACGCGTCGATGAAACCCAGCGCGGCCGACTCAGCGTCTTCGGCCAGATAGTGCGCGACCGCTTCCTCAATGTCCTGATGGGCCAGTTCGCGCGGGACGACCGGCTTGGCCCTCACGACCGGCTGCGTGTCTTGCCTGTCGCCCTGGCCGCGCCGCGTACACGCTTGCGCAAGACTTCGAAGTAGCTCTCGTTTGCCGGCACCGCGGACGCGGACGCTGCGCCCGCGAGCAGTAGATTGCGCAGCTGCAGCCGATCCTGATCGCGGCGGATGAGTTCGCGCACGTACTCGCTGCTCGTGCCGTAGCCGCGCTGGCTGACCTGTTCATCTACGAAGCTTTTTAGGCTATCGGGCAGGGAGATATTCATCGTACTCATGATGTCAGGTTAGTTCGTTTGGCAATTTTTGGCAAGGGCAGTCCGGCATGTTTCAGCGCCCAATGAGCTCTTTGGCATCCCAGATTGCGCCAAGGGCTTGTCTCTCAAATCGAAACCGCGAAAGACTCAGTTCGACCCTGAGCCGCCAGTCAACGATGGCGGCTGGATTCCTCAATAGCGGACAGTCAGCAACTGGCATTTTGCCAAGTTCGCTGTGGCGAATGGCGGACCTAGCCCGGAAGGCTCGGGTTGTGCGATTGTCGAAGAATCTACTGCGCGCTGCACTGCTCGCCAGTGCTCTTCGCCGCGGGACCAGCATACCGGCCTGTTTCTGCATCGACACCGTTGGAAGACTAACGACGACGGCCCCTTTTCTGTTCTTCCCAGATTGTTGTCTAGCACCAGAATCCGACTCAGTGGATCAGTTTTCAGTGCAGATCAACAGGCTCAGTCAGAATCTGGCAGTGAACGTCAGACGGACCTGTGCGGGTTCGACCGGATGAAAGTGGAAATCCTCGATACCTTCGTCAGGCTCGCTCGGCAGGCGTGAGGCATAGTAGTAATCGATGTCGTTGTCCTTGCTGTCGAAGATGTTCAGTGCCGAAAGTGCGACTCGCCACTGCGAGTTCAGCTCATACCCCAACTCCGCATTGACCAGCGTCGTCGCAGCGGATCGGACGCTGTTGTCCTCAATCAACGGGCGCGGGCCGAAGTAGCGCAGCCGGACGCTGCCGAACAAGCCACCGAGATCATGAACGCTCACACCGGCGGCGATCACTTGCTGGACTGCGCCCGGGATCCGGTCTCCTGCCGGGTCGTCGTCGCGAAACCTGGCCATCGTGAATGCGAAATCGGCATCCAGCGTCAACCATGAGGTCGGGGTGTAGTAGTTTGTCCATTCAATGCCATGGCGACGGCTCGGGCGGCTTGCCTCGGTGTTGCCCGCGTCGCCGACGAAGAGCAGCTCTGAGTCGATATCCAGCAGGAATACGGAGAGCGTCGTCTGCAGGCCGGGAAGCAGCGTGCTGCGCATGCCAACTTCAGCGCCCTTGGCACGTACCAGCATATCGACCTTGGTTGCCGGTTCGCCACTGACCGGATCCACCGCGATAGTCGCGCCGCGAACGTCATTGCTGTGAAAGCCATAGCCCAGATTCAGGTAGTACTCGGTTTCATACCAGGGACCGACGATGAGACTCAGCTTGGGACTGGCAATGCCATCCGCTGCGACCCCGGAGTTGGACGCGTTGTCGCTGTCGACGTCAGCACGATAGTAGTCGCCGCGAACACCGGCCAGGGTGCGCACCTTGGGTAGCCATTGCAGACGATTCTCGATGTACGGCGATACGCTTAGCTGCTGCACGGCGTCCGAGCGCGTGGTGCCCAGACGCTCGCGGGAGCGGGTACGGAACAGCCCGACGCTGTCGATGTCGTCGTAGCGTAGCTGCAGGCCGATGGTGTTTTCCATCTCCAATCCGGCCAACTCGCCGAACCAGTGCTGGTGCAGGTGTCCGCCATGGACCCGGCGTCGATCTTCCTGCTCGAACTGGTCACCGTTTACCGGATCATCGAGGAAGTAGGTGAAATTCGAGAAAAGATTCAGTCCATAGTCGATCACGTAGGCACTGAACCCTGTTGCGTCGTCGTCATCGGCGCGGTGCCATTCGCCGGAGAGACTGTAGCGGTGGGTGTCGCCTCCGTCACTGCCGTCGATGAGTCCGAATCGCGAGATGGCACCACCCTGGACGGCGCGAAGCGGGATCTGATCGGTCGAATCCCAGTCGCTGCTGTACCCCATGCCAGTGATGTGCCAGCCGTTGGTCGCATCACCCCGGGTGTATCGCAGCACACCGTTGAACCTGGCGTTGTCCTCGGGGTTATCCCACGGGCCGTTGTTGTAGAGCAGGTCGAGCGCGGCCAGAAGATTGCCGGAGCCCAGCGCGGCACTGCCGCCGGCGAGGGTCCGGTAGAAGTCGTAGCTGCCGAACGTCGCCTCGACAAAGCTGTCGGGCAGCCGGTCCAGATAGTCGATGTGCGCGGCACCCGCGGCCGAGAAATCGCCTTCGTCGGCGTAGTACGGACCCTTGCGATAGCGAATCGTCCCAATAAGCTCCGGGATCAGGAAGTTCACATCCGCGTAGCCCTGACCATGCCCGTGCGTGGGCATATTGACCGGCATGTCGTCGATGTATGTCGCGAAATCCGTGCCGTGATCGAGGTTGAAGCCGCGCAGGAAGTACTGATTCGCCTTGCCTGACCCGCTGTGCTGGGTCAGTATCAGGCCCGGCACCGTTTCGAGAACTTCGCCCACGCGCGACAGCGGACGGTAGGAAAGCTGCTCCGAACCAATCACCCCCTCTGTGGCGCTGTCGGCAACACCGATGAGATTGTCGTAGCGTTCAAGAACCGTGATTGATGACAACGGGTCGACGTCTGAGTCCGGCGTGCCGTAACAGTACGAAGCGGTCACGACGCAGTACAACAGCGTACCGGTACAACATCGCCCAACAGTCACAGCCCCCCCCCCTTTACATCGTTTGAGCCCGCGCCAACAGGACGCGAAGGCCTTCGTTGTTCGTGTCAGGTCCAAACGCCACGATTACTGCCGACAGGAAAGAACTGCCATGCGGGCACCCGGCCGATGCCTCGACGTACCACCGATCGTCGTCAACGTCGATGAACTCCCCGCCCTTGTGAACACGCGTGCCCGCAGGCTGGCAGGCGGTGGCAGTTGCGGGAGGACCTCGGCACACTCGGCGGTCAACCCCACCATCGAAGGGTCGTCAAGCAGTTCGTTGTTCAATGTGCGTGCATCCGGCGAAGTCGGGAACGTGGATGCTTGGCATCCCGTCAACCCACACATACGCATCTGCACTCCGATTGGATGCACCGGGAGAGAGAGAATCCGACGACCCCGCCAAAGTGCATCCAGATGTGTCGCCGGAACGTATTGGTCGTTGGTTGAATCACGACCTCCACCATACAACCAGGAGGGGGCTTTCCATGCAGCGCGCGTGACGCAATCAACTGTACTCAATCGCTCTGGGCGCCGTGCTGGCGTCGCTGGCGGCATGCAACAGCTATGGCACGAAGCCGCAGGCCAGTCCTTTCAATCGTCTCGGGGGCAAGCCGGCAGTTGCAGCGGTCGTCGACGATTTCGTCGGCAACGTCGCGGGATGACGGTTGCTCAAGACCAGGTTCGCCATCCGCCAGCTTGCGACCCAACCCGGCCATTCGCCGGAATCGCCTAGTTATCCCGAAAGCGGTCGTTAGAGGGCCCTGATCTTTGGCCCGTCACTTGCGCGATACCCCAGAAAACCGCGTGTGGCGGAAACACGATACCACTACGCGCCAACTCGCTCTCCAGCCCCTGCAAAATGAAAGATCTGGCACCGGCTTTCGCTCACACCTCCGTCGGGGCTATTATTGTGCCCTTTTGAGGTGTCCACCAAAGCCGGACCATCCCAGATCTTTAAATTGACACCATGCTGCCGTTTCACTTGCAAGATGAAAACCGTGGCACCGTGTTGTGCGGGACAATTCAGAGCATAGCGGCAATCATTGTGCCGCAGAAATCTCCGTGCATGCGCGCAGATTTCCTATTTGTTGGCCGCGGTTTCCCCGTCCGCGAATACGAAATTGAAGCACGTGTTCTTGTCGATGAACTCAATGCTGTCGCCGTTGGAATGGACGAGCTTGTTGCCCTCCCAGTGCATATCACTCATCCTGATGCCCGGCCCGAACACAATAAAGTTTGTGTAGTGCCACTTATAGTCAATATCCTTGCCACCGAACGTGCTTTCCGGATCGAAATCCGAGTTGTGGCAGGTCTTGTCAACGGTATCATTGCCCCAGCCAAGCTCAAAGATCAGGATGTCACTGCCCCATCCAGCATCGAGGGTATCATTTCCAGCGCCACCATAAAGAATGTCGTTGCCCCAAGAATCGTTGATAAGGTCTTTGTCGCCCCCAGCGTATACCGCGTTGTCGCCGAACGAACATTCGATCACATCAGGTCCGTCCCCACCTTCGATCGCCGAATCGCGGTGCGCCGGGCAGTCGACCTTACCGGCAATCGAGCGGATAGGCGCCAAGTAGGTCTTGATTGGCGCAATGGTCATGGCACCGCCAGAGTTGGCGTGGTCCATCGTAGGCAACCCAGATGGCAGGATGCCTTTGTCGATCAGCGCGGTGACTTCTGTCAGTAACTCCTCAACTGAGTGAATGCGTTGCCCCCCGTTCGCCGGCGGGGGAGGGGCCGCGGGTGATGGCGGAGACAACTTCGGCGACGGCGCAACTGGGACAGGCGTCTGCTTTGCTACGGTCTGCGGCCGCAACAGCGGTAGTGTAAACGGCGTGTCGATTGGTTTCGGCGAATACGCGCCCTGGAAATCCACGACGGGAGATCCGGTAGTGCGCTCCATGGTGATGACAAACGACCGAAACTCCGCGCGCTGGTCGTCCTGCCAATCATACGCGTAGGAATGACAAGCGTCTGCGCTCAATACGCGTTCAATGGCGATGCCATCGATGGGCGTGTTCGTCAGAAATTGACCTACCTTCTCGATTGCGCTACTCGCTTGCTTTCTCGCAATTCGCAGCTCAGAGACGTTTCCGGCCACGATGATCCGGGCCACCGTGGCGGTCGGCTCCAGATCGATGGTCCACTGCGTGGGCTCGTAACTGCTAAGCAGCAATGTCCCATGACGGGCGGCAGCGCCGATACGAATGCGCGGTGTTCCGCCGTAGACGCCAAATGTGTGCAAGGCGCTTGCGCTCGGCGTGCTTTCGGTGCGTCGAACAAACGCTGAGATGCCATTTGCCGAGACATCGTCGCCCTGCAATGGAGGTGATGTCCAGGCGGTACGGGTGATTTCATCGCAGTCAAAATCCCGGGTCGCGGCCGGCAAATCGGCCACCTTCACTCGCCTGACATCCTCATCGAATCTCAATCTTGGCCACAGCAGAGAGGTCGCCAACACAACCCCGATTACAACGCCCAGCAGCACGGTCAATACATGATCAGACCTTCTCATCCTAATAGTCCTTGTCGAATCAATTTCCAAACGACCATCCGCGAACATGCTGCGATTTCGATGAAGTCGAGACCCGCAGTCCGCGGTGCAAACGGGCACCATTCGTCCCGCAATCACGCGCTATGCCTCCAGGCACTTCGCTGGATCGAGAACGCAGCAACAAACGGGCCAGAGGCAACATCTCTGCCTACCCTCGCGCTACGCGGAGGATGGCGGTTCGTAAGCGGCATCACACGAGTCATTGACAGGGGGCGCTTCACACTCCGAACTTAAGGGGCCGTCGTCGTTAAACTTCAGCGCCCCGACCCTGTACCCTGCTACGAGGCCAACTCCGCCATTTGCCACGGCGATCGGATTAATTAGTACTGGCAGCGTCCGACCCTGAGCAGTCGTTCGTCACTAACGACCGAATCTTTCCATGGCGGACAGTCACTAGCTATTGAGACTATTGCCGTGGCGAATGGCGGACCTAGCTCCGCCATTGTGTGTTACACATTATCTGGCCCAATGAATGGCTTTAATGATCTCTCTACAAAGTGATTGGGACGCCACCCACCAATGATCTTCTCAATTAGAAATGAATCTGCAAGTGATGCGACATGACCAGAAATTGGCTCTACAGCTCCTAGTGCAGACCCGATAAAGTATCTCAGTCCTTTGATCGGCAAGCTATTTATCCAGCCCTCTGAGGTCACTTGTTTCCAGTACTCCCTAACCAGCTTCTCGTCGGGATTAACGCCCTTGATCCACTCCTTAAATCGGCGGGATTTGTCGAGCAACACCAAGAACTCATCGAAGGTTCTCACTTTGCTATTGATTGCTTCCCGAAGAGATGGAGCGGTTCCGACAACGATCTCATGAAACTCGCGGACCTCGTTCCGCTCTATTTCAATCCTGCGGAGCAAATTTGAGCAACGTATTCTGATGATCTCTGACGCAAGCGCAGATGTATAAAACTCGCCCCCATAGAATGAAGCCAATACCGTATCGGCGCGCGCGTTTAGGACGCTTGTCAGCAGATAGGCTGGCGTTATCTCCCCATCAAATAACCCACGCTTTTGCAACTCCTTATTGATAAACGGGAAATCAAGAGTTGTGTGAATCTGAAAGCCAGCCGGCCCAACATTAACCTCGAAAGAAAAATCATCAGTAGCATCTTCACTACCCATCAGATTGCCAAGGATCGTTTTGATGCATTGACAAACAAACTGGCCATCATGTAGATCATTCCGCGCGGCCAGAACCATACCTCCCTCAATAAAATGGTCATTCGTTAGATCCCTGAATGGCACTTTCATTCGAAAGCTGTCTACGAATCGCTTTGCTTCCCTTTCGTTACAGCCACACTTCTTTGTGAGGACGTACTCAAGCATCTTCTTTCTACTTCGCAACAGCCCACTCTCCTGGTCTCCAGCAAACCCAAAAGCTATAAAGTTGTGCGTAGCAATTCCATTTCTTGTTTCGGTGTGTGTGCCCAACATGTTCTCGCAGTAGACGGCCGAGACAGAGGGTCGCGCCAGAAGCGCGGTTATTGAACGTGTGCCTATTTGCTTGATGAGATCGATAAGGCTTCCATAGTCCAGGATCAGATGTACATTCTGATAGAAGAGGAGTGCCTCTGCTAGTTCGCCCGCCGAGAGCGATGGTCCTTCATCCGAGCGTCTGAGAACAATTTTCTCGAACATTACATTCCACCCTATCAATGAACACTACTGCATTAGCAAGGGCGATGGGAAGGTGTCGTTCTTTCGACTTTCGCGCGCGAGGATGGCCCGCCGATGTGCTCGCTGGTGTAGATGTCGACGAATGAGAACTTGAGGTGACACGAGAACCATCTCCTTGGTTCGAGGTAGATAGAGTATCAATCGAAATAGCAGCCTCGACAAGTTCGAGTGTCCGCTTTGCCGCACCGCAATGACCGCTTCCGGGCAGGCTCAACCGTCCGCTACTGGCCGAAACCGGTCTCAAGCAACACCGCCAGGGTTGTCAACGTCGATTCCGGCAGCACCCCTCGAAGTGTTGTACCATCCACGCTATGAAGGACATGCTCGCACTGTGTTCGCATCTGCCGGAGGTGCAGTTCGCTCCCGGCGACACCATCATCGAGGAGGGTGGCTCGGCACGGGCGATCTGGGTGCTGGTATCGGGTGCACTGAAGGTGCTGAAGGGCGGTTTGGTCGTCAATCTCATCACCCGGCCGGGGGCAGTGGTCGGCGAGATCTCGGTGCTGCTGAAATCCAGCTACGGCGCGACGGTGGTTGCCACCGAACCGACCATCATGCGCCATGCGGAAGACGGGCAGGCACTGCTCGCGACCGACCCGGCGATCACGTCGATGATCGCCATCGGGCTCGCGGAACGCGTCAACTTCGTTACGACCTACCTCGTCGACCTCAAGCACCAGTATGGTGATGCACCGGGCCTGTCGATGATCCCCGAAGTCCTGCGCGAACTCGCCCAGCGTCAGGGCACGCCGGTGCGGCCTGGCTCTGCGCGCGATCCCGACCCGTTGTACTGACCGAACACGATCCTCAGAAAACCGTGCGGCCCGGCGCCGCCGCCGCGTCGAGTCCCAGCGATTCCTCACCGAGCAGTGACATCCACGTCGCCGTCCGCGCACACAGGTCGATCTCGATGCGCGTCGGCACGGGCCCGATCTGGTGCCCGGCGTTGAACACCCAGGTCCTGCCGATCCGGTCCGCCCACGCCCCATCGGGCTTGAACGGCGGCTCGTGGACATGACCCGCGAGCACGGCGTCGGGCTGATGCTGCCTGATCCACTCGGCAAGGTCGGCGTCCCCGTAGTGACGCCTGCCGGTCCAGCAGGTCGGCGAACCGACCGGTGGCCAGTGATAGACCCACACCCATCGTCCGGGGCGCCGGGCGGCATCCGCGGTCAACTGCCGGTCGACGGCCGCGCGCCCCGTGGGCCCATCCCACCACGGGCAGATGGTGAACAGCGTGTCGCCAATCTCCAGAGAGTCACCATCGGTCGGCACGCCCGCCGCACGGGCCTCGGCCAGCCACAATGCCGCCTGCTCGCCGTTCTGATCCGGACCTGTGAGGTCGTGATTGCCGGAGCAGACGATGACCCGCCCCGAAGCATGCAACAACGACAGGTACTTCATCATGACGACCGATTGCGCCTCGAGCGGCACCGGCGAACTGATGTCCAGAAAGTCCCCGGCCATCACGATCAGATCGAACGACGGCGCCTTGCGCACGACCCAGTCGAGCTGGCGCAGAGAGTAGTGCAGGTCAGAAACGAGCAGGATGCGCACGCTGGACGTCCGTTGTCTTATCTATGAGCGATGGTTGCCGACGATCGTGTCGATGCTGTCTGCCGACAACCCGCGGGCTCCTCGTTCATGAGCGGTCGCGGGTTGGCAACGTGGTCAGCGTCGTTGTCTTGCCATCGGATCACGGTGTCGCCGTCTCCGCCACGCGCGACGCCGGCCGCATCGAGTACATCCAGTAGAGCAGCAGCCCCAGTATCACCCAGATGATCTCGCGGCATCGCCTCACAACCGACATCGTGATACCGCTCGCGTTGGTACCGGTGACCGCGCGACAGGCAACCATGAAGGTGCCCTCCTGGACCCCCACTGCGGCAGGGATGAAGAACGCGCCGGCGCGCATCAGCTGCGCCATGGCCTCGATGACCCACGCGTCGGCGAAACTGACCGCGTGACCGATGAATCCGAGCACCAGATACACCTCGAGCGCGCCGAGTACCCAGTTCGAGAACCCAAGCGACAACGACAGGAAGAAGCGCAGGTGATTGCGGCGATAGAAGCTCGCCATGTGCTCGTCGAATTCCTCGAGTACGTGCAGCACGCCTTCCAGCCGCCTGCCGAAGCGCGTCTTCGACAGCCTGCGGCTGATCGTCGAGCTGAGCTTGAACCACTGGAACAGCACGAACTGCAGCGTGCCGATCAGGATGCCGATCACGCCCGCTGCTGCAACCGCCTTCATGCTCGACGGAAACTTGTCCGAATAGAACATGAGCACGAATCCGATTGCGACGAACAGCAGCAGCGCGATGGTGTTTATCGTCCGCGACAACAGCAGCGTCGCGGCGGCCTCGCGATAGGACACCTGATAATGCGTCTTCAGCAGCGCCGCCTTGAACGGCTCGCCACCGACCGAGGCCGCCGGCAGGATGTTGTTGAACGCCTCGCCGGCAAGGCGAATTGCGTAGAGCCGAAGGTTCCATCGCGCCGTCAGTGGCAGCGAATTGAAGGTGAGCTGCCAGCCGGCCACGTCGGTCCAGAAGGTGAAAACGTGCAGCCCCAGTACGATCGCAATGCCCGCCCAGCCGACCTGCGCCAGGTCGACGCCGACCTGCTCCCATTGCACCTTGCTGAGCACGGCGCCCAGCAGTCCGAAGCCGATGACCAGGAACAGGTACTTCGCATACTTGAGCATTCGGCCAGTCTACCGGGAGTTGGGCGTCTGCGCTCGGGCCGCGGCACCCAACCCGCGGCGATGCCTCGCGGTCAACCGGCGTGGTACGGCATCAGGTCGGCCTGTTGTTGGCGGCGCACCGACGCCCGGGCGAAAGTCGTGGCGTCGTTCGATTGCGCGGCCCCGCGCGCATCAGGGTGACCGACGGCCGACCCCGGAGATGCGCGCGACCAGCAGCCCAGGCGTCGCGGTGGCCGCCCCGACCCCTAACGCGGCCCGGTGAGGAAAGCGAACCCAGGTCTCCCAAGGATCGGCTCGCCATGCGTTCCCGTAAGCCGGCCGCATCGGACCATCGATGCGGGATCATCACGACGGGCCGGCATCGGGCCGCGGCGCGACCCTGCCCGGTGAACGGCGCGGACGGCATTGCCGATGGCCTGACGAAGGTGCCATGCTTCGCGGGACGGCGTCACGGCATCGCCATGACGTGCCCCGCGGCTCACCGGCCACGCGCCCCCCGGCCGCGAAGCGGAGGAGACCGATGAAAGACGTGATGTATCCAGGCGGGTGCCTGTGCGGCGACATCCGATACCACCTGACGGCAGCGCCGATCGACGCCGGCTTCTGTCATTGCCGGCTGTGCCAGCGTGCCGCCGGCGCGCCGGTCGTCGCGTGGGCGACGTTCCGGTTCGCGGACTTCGTGCTCGATGCCGGAAGGCCGACGGGTTATGCATCCTCCGCGCTGGCCGAGCGCGCCTTCTGCGGCCGGTGCGGCACGCCGATCCATTTCAACAGGCGCGAGGATCCTCAGCGCATCGACATCACGGTTGCGAGCCTCGACGATCCCGATCGGCTGCCGATGCAGTATCACATCTGGATGGCCAGCCACCGGCCGTGGCTGCACATCGTCGACGATCTGCCCCGCTACGAGGACAGCGGTCCGGACTTGCTGCTCTGATCAGGCCGAGTCACAGCAGCGCGTTGCGCTTGATGGCAAGGTAGCGGTTCACCAGCTCCGCCGAGAACGCCCTGGGCGTGACGTCCAGGCTCAGGGCGCCGCGCGCACGCGCCGCCGCATGGGCACGGCGGCGCTCGCCCAGGTAGTGGTGCGCGGCAGCCACTGCGACGGCGTCGTCCATCGAGACAATCTCCCGCTCCAGCAGCAACCGGATGCCGGTCTCCTGCATGTTGGCGAGCAGCAGCAGGTGTTGTCGCCGCAGCAATTCCTGCGCGACCATCAGCTCCTCGCCGTCCTCGTCGCGCAGGTTGGTCACCATCACGACCAGCGAACGCTTGCGCAGGCGCGCGGCCACCTCGGTCGCCGCACGCAGGTAGTCCGGGGTCTGCAATGTCGGCTGCAGGTCGAACACCGTGTCGAGCAGCAGGTTCAGCGTGCCCATGCCCTTGCGCGGCGGCAGGAAGCGGTAATCTCCACTGAACGTCACCAGCCCAACCGCGTCGCCCTGCCTGAGCGCAACGTAGGCGAGCAGCAGCACCGCGTTCAGACACATGTCGAAGTGACTGACCTCGCCGTCGCTCGCGGCCATCCGGCGTCCGCAGTCGATCACGAAGAACACCTGTTGATCGCGTTCGTCCTGATACTCGCGCGAGACGAGCTTGTTCTGGCGCGAGGTTGCCTTCCAGTCGATCTGGCGCAGGTTGTCGCCGGTGCGATACTCGCGCAACTGATGGAACTCGAGGCCCTCGCCACGACGGCGTGCCTGACGGATCCCGATCTGGCTCAGCCGGTGGTCGGTGGCAAGCAGCGCGTACTTCGTCACTGCCGCGAAGTTCGGGTAGATGCGAACCGCCGTCTCGCCCCCCGCGCGGCGGAACTGACGCCACAGCCGCCATGGCGAACGCAGCAGCAGATGCGCGGGACCGAAGCGTCGATGGCCACGCTGCATCGGACGCAGCCCGTAGCCCGACTCGGCCCAACCCTGCGCCGGCAGTGACAGCACCAGCGGCAGGCCATCGATCTCCGCATCGATCGGATAGTCATCGAAGACCTCGACCTCGAGCGGATGTGGCGTCTGGTTGTGCAGTCGAAGGCCGATGCCGCAGCGCTGTGCCAGCGCCATCGACTCGACGAGCTGGCGCTCCAGCGTCGGGGTCGCGATCCGGCAGAGCGCGATCGCATCGATCAACAGCAGCGCCACGAGGGCGAGTCCGGCACCCGCCCACAGCGCAAACAGCGAGGTCTGCAACGACGCGAGGACCGCAACCCCTGCCCACGCGATCAGCGCGCCGAACAACCGAGGCCCGGGCCGTAGCGCCGTCAGGCCGGCGGCGACGCTCACTCGCGCGGGGCCTCGACCTGCTCGATGACGCCGGCCAGCACGCGGTCGGCGTCGTGCCCTTCGATCTGCGCTTCCGGCGCCAGCGCGATGCGATGGCGCAGGCAGCACGGCGCGACCCGCCGGACGTCGTCGGGCGTGACGAAATCCCGTCCCGACAGCAGCGCATGGGCGCGCGCGGCGCGCACCAGCGCGATGCCACCGCGCGGACCGGCGCCGATGGCGATGCCTGCGCTCTGGCGCGTGCGCCTGACCATGCGCACGACATAGTCGTAGATGCGGTCGTCGACGCGCAGTCGGGCGGCGACCTGCTGCAGGCTGGTGACGGCCTCGGGCCGCAGGATCGTCTGCACGGCGGACACGTCGAGCGTGTCGCCGACGTGGTTGGCGGTGACCTGCTTCAGCAGCATGTGCTCGGCGGCGGCGTCCGGGTAGGTCACCAGCACCTTGAGCAGGAAGCGATCGAGTTGCGCCTCGGGCAGCGGATAGGTGCCCTCGAGCTCCAGCGGATTCTGCGTTGCCAGCACCAGGAATGGCGGCGGCAGCGGCAGCGTTCGGCCTTCGATCGTCACCTGCTGTTCCTGCATGACCTCGAGCAGCGCCGCCTGCGTCTTCGCCGGCGCGCGGTTGATCTCGTCGGCGAGCAGGATGTTCGCAAACACCGGGCCCTTGCGGATGCGGAACTCGCCCGACTTCATGTCGTAGAGCGCATGACCGGTCACGTCCGCCGGCATCAGATCCGGCGTGAACTGGATACGCGCGTGCGTGCCGGCGAAGGTCCGGGCCAGTGCCCGCACCAGCAGCGTCTTGCCGAGCCCCGGCACGCCCTCGATCAGCACATGCCCGCCGGCGAGCAGCGCGATCAGCACCTCGTCGATCACCTGCGTCTGGCCGACCACGGCCCTGCCGACCTCGGCGCGCAGCCCCTGCGCGAGCCCGACGGCGCGTGAAAGGACTGCGGCATCCGTCTCCGGCGCACGCGGCCCAGGTGGAACGCCATCGATGGGTATCTGCTCGTTCATGCCTGCTTCCTGATGTTTGCCATTGTTCTCACCGCGTCGACGAACGCCTGTTCGCTCGAGTCGTCGCTGACGACCAGCCCCTGCGCGACCAACGCCCCCTGCCTGTCGGACCCCGTGCCGCTGGCAGCGTCCAGACGATCGGCGCGCGCCTCGTCGGCAGGCGCCGGCGCACGGGCAACCGGCGTGGCACCGATCGACTCCAGCATGCGCCCACCGCGCTGGTGTCGCCAAAGATACCAGCCGCTGGCAACGATGTGCTCGCCGAGTTGCCGGCGCGCCAGCGTCGGGGCGGGCAACCGCGGGCCGAAGCGCGACATCCGCGACCAGAGAAACACGAGCAGCAGCGCCGTCAGCGTCACCACGAGCGCCGGCGCGTGGCGCCATAGGATCCGCCACAGCGGCGGCATGTCCTCGGCGCGTACCAGCCACACCTCACGATCCGGCGACGGCCCCAGGAGATGCCAGAGGAAGCGGGCGTGATCGTTCAGGCCGATGCTGTCATTGTCGGCGAACTCCGCGTCGGTCAACGCCGTCAGCGTCCCCCGGCCGAGTGCGATGCGGATCGCATGCACGCCGACGCTGCTCTGCACCTTCATCAGCAATCCGCCCGGCAGCGGATCGAGGCTGTAGCGGGGATCGAAATGAACGCGGATGTCCTCGTCGCCGATGCGCGCCACGGCCACCTGCCGCGCCGGATCGAACAGCCTGTTCCAGTCGGCGCCGTCGCCGATGTCGTTGAGCTTCTGCTCGATACCGAGCGGATCGAGCAGGGGATCGACCCCCGCCTCGCCCCTGATCGTCCAGGTCACGACGATCAGGTTGCCGCCCGCCTCGACCCAGCGACGCAGCGACGCGCTGCGCGCGGCGCTGAGCGAGAGCCGCTCGGTCGGCAGGAACAGCGTCGCGCCGGGCGGCGGCAGATCGTTGAGGTTGGCCAGGCTCTTCACCGGGATCCGGTGTCGCTCCAGCAACCGCTGCAGTGCCAGCAGGTGATTGCGGCGGGCCTCGCCGCGATAGCCGACCCACTTCTGCTCAGGAACCCGATCGAAGTTCTCGAGGAATGCGCTGGCGGCGAGCAGCGCGAGCACGATCGCCAGCCATGCGTACAGGCGTGATCGGGGCGGGACCGACAGCAGGCTCATCGCGCCTCCGACTCGCCGAAGTGGCGATCGAAGTTGTCGAGAAGCCAGTCGGCGCTCTCGGCCGAGGGTGGACGCCCCGCATACGCGACGAACTGCCAGCTGCGGGTCAGCACGTCGAAGTACTCGGCCAGCGCACCGGCGCAGTGGCGGCCGACGAGCCGCACGCAGTCGCCCTCGGTGGCGCTCTCCGGGAGTTCGAGCCTGCGTTCGTGCACCAGGCGCGAAAGCGCCGCGCGGTAGAGCAGACTCAGCGCCGTCACGGCATCGCCGGCCTGCCAGGCCGCGCGCGCCGCGGCAACGACGTCGGCGGGCAACTGCTCGGGGCGAAGGTCCAGGCCGCGGATCTCCTGCCGCGGGCGATCGACCGGGACGGGCGTCGAACGTGCGATCAGGTGCAGCCAGCGATCGCGTCGCAGGTAGATGAGGATGAGCGTCACCAGCGCGAGCCCCCACAGCAGCGCCTCGAGCGTCTGCGCCACCCAGTCGGCGAATGCGGCGAGGCGACGAAAGAGCTCGCCGCCCGCAGCGTCGTCCTGCCTGTCGGTGTGTTCGCGCTCGCCGCGCCACCGCCAGCGCTGCACGGTGGTTTCGGTCTCGAACTCCGGGGCATCGAGGATCGATCGGATGTCTTCGCGCGACGCCGGCAGCGACGGTTCGATCGGCACCGCCGGCGCCGCGCCGGCAAGCAGTCCGGCGGCCGCGATGAAGGCGGCAGCGACGAGCCGACGCCGGCGCGCGGGTCGGTCGATCATGCGACGCCCCTGACCGCTGGCGCGGCCGCGGCTTCCGACGCGCTATCGACGCTGGCCATCCGGCGAAAGACGACCTCGATGTCCCAGCCCTCCAGCCACGTGCGTCGATTGAGGTAGAGCGCGAAACCGGCGGCGACGTAGAAGGGCTCGATGATGCAGATCGTGACCGACCACAGTGCGTTCTTCACGAAGTCGAACCACAGCGGCATCCCGGTGCCCCACAGGAAGCTCTGCAGATCGATGTCGACGTCCTGCGGAATCATGATGTACATGATGCCGAGCCAGGACCAGTAGATCACCGTCTCGAACTGCGCGAACGCAATGGTTATCCCCTGCGCGGTGTAGATCGTCTGCCGTCGCAGCGAGCGCAGCCGCGCACGGCGGGGCGCTCCGGTCTGCCGTTCCAGTTGCGTGACCGGCAGATCGAAGCTGCGCTGCACGTTGATCCGCCGGTAGGTAAGGTCGCGCAGGAGCTGGGTGCGAAACAGCAGCGTCGGCAGATCTCGCCGCAGTTCGGCGATGCTCGCGTCGGCGCCGAACACACGCCGGCTCAGCACCCACAGCGCGATGCGATCATAGAGCGGCTTCAGCCACCACACGGCAAAGAACGCCAGGGCCGGCCACCACCATGCCAGCACGTTGGCGAGCAGCATCAGCGGCACGACGGTCACCAGCCAGGCACGACCGATCTCGCGCCAGTTCTCGCGTGCCATCGCGATGCCGAGGTCGCAGGATTCGAGTCGGCCCCGGGGGCGAACCTGCACGGTGAGGGGTTCAAGCTGCATGCGTGCGACCGCGCGTCAGGAAATACACCAGGACAAGCGCCCAGTAGACCGCACCCATCGCGAACTTCGCGCCCGGCGGTATGCTGACGGATGATGACCAGAACGCCTCGAGCGCGGCGGCAATCACCAGCATCAGTGTCAGGCCGTAGACGATGGGCAGCGTCTCCTTCGCCGCATGCTTGAGCGCCGTCGAGCGCATCTGCCGGCCGGGAAACAGCAGTGCAGCGCCGAGTCGCAGGCCGGCGGCGCCGGACAGCACGATGGCAGTCAGTTCGAAAGCGCCATGGCCGATGATGAAGGCGTAGAACGTCTGCGTGTAGCCGGCGTTGCCGAGATGGCCGGCGACGGCGCCCATCACCAAACCGTTGTAGATGAGATAGAACACCGGGCCGAGTCCCAGCAGCAGTCCGGTCGCGAAGCACTGGAACGCGATCTTGACGTTGTTCCAGATGTAGAAGCCGAACATCAGCCAGTCGCTCGCCGATTCACGGCCGGCCTCGCGACCGAAGTGTCCGGCATCCGGGCGGTACATGTCCTCGAACTCGCGAACCTGGTCGGGCGACATCATCGTGTACACGGTCTCAGGCGCGAAGTGCGTGGCGACGCCGATGATGAGCGCGGGCACCAGCAGCAGCAGCATCGCGATCAGCGTCAGGCGCCGGTGCCTGCGCACGGCGGCCGGAAAATCGGCGGCGAGGAACTGCACGAGACCGGTGCGCGCCGGTCGCCGCACCCGGTAGAGATGTTGATGTCCGCGTACGGCCAGGTGATGCAGGCGGGCGACGAGGTCGGGCCCGTAGCCGCGATCGCGCGCCAGCGCGAGGTGCTGGCAGATCCGGCGATAGGCCTGCGGAAAGGCTGCACTGCCGGGCCGCCGGGCGTCGAGCGCGTCGAGCATCGCCGCAAACTCCGACCATTGTGTCGAGTAGCGCGCGACAAAGTCACTCTGCCCGGATCGCATCGATCTCTCCGTTGCCCGCGCGCACCGTCGCAGCCGACCGGCTCAACGCCGCGGCGAGCTGCCGCAGCCGCTCGACCGCCTCGGGACCGCGCGCGCCGCCGAGCAGGTCCGAGAGCGTTTCGGCAAGTTCGATCGCGCGGGCAGTCGTCAGGCCCGCATGCCGCTGGGCGAAGCCCATCACCGCACGCTGTTCCTCGACCCGCAGCGCACGCGGCGGCAGCCAGATCGTCTCCGGCAATGGCACCTGGGCGGTGTCGGGTGCCGGCGGCACGTAGGCGACGACCGTACCGGCGGCGAGATCACCGAGCCGGCGAAACCGGCGATCGGCCAGCATGCTGATGAGGCCGAAGCCGTACAGCCCAGGAAGGAAGTCGACGGTACGCAGCAGGTTGCGCAGCATCGAGGCGCCCCAGCCAACCGGCACGCCGTTCTCCATCAGCACCCGCAGACCGACGATGCGCTTGCCTGGCGTCTGCCCGTTCCAGAGCACCTCGAACGGCACCGCGTAGAGCCATTCGATGCAGAACATCGCGAGCAGCAGCAGGCCGATGCCGAAATCACCCAGCCGGGGCAGTGACTGTCCAAGCGCGAGATAGACCAGAGCGCGCAGCAGCAGGTCGATCCAGAACGCGTAGAAGCGCGCGACCGGCCCGGCCACGGGCAGTTCGAGGCTGATCCCCTCGGGGGTTTCGACATGCTGGGCGGTGTCGAGCATCGTTCGGTTCGGCTGCGGCCCCTCGGCCATCCGGTCAGCGGGCGGGATGGCTCGGCAGCCTCCCGGATTCGCGGTCCGCAGGTGTGTGGGATTCACTGGCAGGTTTCATGCCCGGCCCCTATCCAGTCAGGGTTGAACGAAAGTTGGTGCGCGAGTATAAAGTGCGCGGCTCGACCGATGCCCGGACGCTGGTCGACGCCGGGTTCGCCGGGCAATCGAAGTGATGCATTCTGATGACGAGAAACACGGATCCGGGGCAACTCCTCCACCGAGCATGAGTATAGCCACGAGCGAGCCGGGCAAATCGTCCCCGATGCCCTACGACCAGCGCCTGGCCCATGTCCTGGTCCGGCCGCTGGTCCGCTCGCCTGTACACCCCAACCACCTGACGATGATGAGCCTGCTCCTCGGGCTGATCGCCGCGGGGCTGTTCGCCTTCGGCGGGCCGGGCCGGGAGGGCCTCGCCGCCGGCCTCTACATGCTCGCCGTGTTCACCGACCACACCGATGGCGAGCTCGCACGTCAGTCGGGCAAGACCAGCCCGCTCGGCCACAAGCTCGACTTCATCGTCGGCGGGCTGAACTACACGCTATTGTTCTGCGGCATCGGCATCGGCCAGCTGCATGCCCAGGCGGGCCTGCCGGGTCTGCTGCTGGGGCTCGCGGCCGGGCTGTCCAACCCGCTCATCCTGCGGCTTCGGCTGGAGCTCGACGAACGCTGGGGCAAACAGGCCTGGCGGCATCCCTCGGCGCTCGGCTTCGAGCTGGAGGACTTCATCTACCTCATCGGCCCCATCACCTGGGCGTTCGGTCTGTTGTATTTCTTCGTGCCGTTTGCGCTGGGGACTCTCGGCTACCTGGTATGGACGATCATCGAGTACCGGCGCTGGGACCGCAGTTCCACCAGTAACGGGGCCTGATGACCCGGCCCCGTGGATACACGCAAGTGATCGATCTCGATGCCGCGCTCGCCGAGCGCATCCGTACGCTGGACATCGCGGCGCTGCGCCGGCAGTTCCTCGATCAGGACGAGGCGCTGGTCATCGAGGGATTCCTGCCGGCCGCCGTCGTCGAGGCGCTGCTCTCGGCACTGCCACGCGTGCGCCCCAGTGTCAACCGCAACTACCTTCCGGGCCACAAGAAAGGCGGCAGCGTCAGCCGGTTCGACCTCGATCGGCTGGCGCCGGAGTTTCGTGAACTCTATCGTTCCGGGACGCTGACCGATTTTTTCAGGGCCCTGACCGACGTCGACCTGCTGCCATGCCCGCCGGAAGACCCGCACACGTATGCGCTCTACTACTACACCGAGCCGGGCGACCACATCGGCTGGCACTACGATTCGTCATACTACGAGGGCGCCCGGTATACGGTGCTGCTCGGTCTGGTCGATCGCTCGAGCTGCAGACTGGAGTTCGAGCTGTATCGAGGCCGCAGCGACCGCCCGGGTGAGCATCACAGCATCGCATTGACGCCGGGCACGTTCGTCATCTTCAATGGCGACAGGTTGTGGCACCGGGTGACGCCGGCCGGCGCCAATGAGGAACGCATCGCGCTGACACTCGAGTACCTGACATCGGCGCAGATGAGCAGCGTCGGGCGCTTCGTCTCAAACATGAAGGATGCGATCGCATATTTCGGCTTCCGGCAGGTCTTCAATCGCCAGCGGGCACGGGATTGAATGGTGCCTGCAGACCGGGCGCCGTGCCAGGCAGGCGTGTGTCAGCATCGCGTCGACACGCCGTGAATGCGTCCCTGTGCGCTTGCCTGCCGCATCCATTCGGCACATGGTCGTGTCGACGCTGAGGCGCGGCTGACCGATTGTCCCTTGACCAGCCTTTCGGAAACGCAGAGCACATCCATGCGCGCCATCCTGCTCGCGGCCGGCTACGGCCGCCGACTCGCCGCCGTCCACAGCGGGCCGAAGAGCCTGCTCGAGATCGGCGGCAGCACATTGCTGCAGCGTCACCTCGAGAACCTCGCCGGGCTCGGCATCGGGCACATCGGCATCTGCGTCGGTTACGAGGCTGCACAGATGCGCCGCGCGATCGAGTCGAGCGGCTTCGCGACCCGGGTATCGACGGTGCTGAATCCGGACTACCGCCGGGGCAGCATCATCAGCCTGTGGCACATGCGCCACTTCCTGACCACCGGCGGTGACGTGCTGCTGATGGACGCCGACGTGCTGTACCGCCCGGACATGCTGACCCGGCTGATGGAGACGACCCGGGGGACGGTGTTCCTGCTCGATCGGGACTTCGAACCAGGCCCTGAACCGGTCAAACTCTGCGTGCGCGGCGGGACGCTGGTCGAATTCCGCAAGCAGGTCGCCGACGACCTGGCGTATGATTTCGCCGGCGAATCGGTCGGCTTCTTCCGCTTCAGCGAGGAGATGGCGAATCGACTGGCCGCGAAGACGGAAGATTACCTTGCCGCCGGTAGAGGCGACGAGCCGTATGAGGAAGCGATCCGCGATCTGCTGCTCGACAGTCCGCAAGGCTTCGCCTACGAGGACGTCACCGGCATTCCGTGGCTGGAGATCGATTTCCCCGAGGACATCGATCGCGCCAACAAAAGGATCCTGCCGCGCATCAACGGCGGTTGAAACGTGGAGTACCGAATCCAGTGAACAAACCAGAATCCATCAGGACCAAGCTCAGCCGTGCCGGGCAGTTGCGGCGGATGCTGCTGTCCAGTGAACTCGAGTTCATCATGGAGGCGCACAACGGCCTCTCCGCCCGCATCGTCGAGGAGGCCGGCTTCAAGGGTATCTGGGGCAGCGGGCTGGCGCTGTCGGCGCAGTTCGGTGTGCGCGACAATAACGAGGCCAGCTGGACACAGGTCGTCGACATGCTGGAGTTCATGACCGATGTCACGTCCATTCCGCTGCTGCTCGACGGCGACACCGGCTACGGCAACTTCAACAACATGCGCCGGCTGGTGCGCAAGCTCGAGCAGCGCAGCGTCGCCGGTGTGTGTATCGAGGACAAACTGTTCCCGAAGACCAACAGTTTCATCGACGGCGAGCGCCAGGCGCTGGCCGACATCGACGAGTTCTGCGGCAAGATCAAGGCCGGCAAGGACTCGCAGGCCGAGGACGATTTCTGCATCGTCGCCCGCGTCGAGGCGCTGATCGCCGGCTGGGACATGAGGGAGGCGATCCGCCGGGCCGAGGCCTATCGCCAGGCCGGCGCCGACGCCATCCTGATCCACAGCAAGCTGTCGCGGCCCGACGAGATCCTGCAGTTCGCCAGCGAGTGGGCAAACCGCGCGCCGGTGGTGATCGTGCCGACGAAGTACTACTCGACGCCGGTGGAAATGTACCGCCGCGCCGGCATCAGCCTGGTGATCTGGGCGAACCACATGGTCCGCGCCGCAGTCTCGGCGATGCAGTCGGTGGCCCGCGAGGTGCACGAAACGGAAAGCCTGCTCAACGTCGAGGATCGCATCGCCCCGGTCAACGAGCTCTTCCGGCTGCAGGGCGCCGAGGAACTGAAGGAGGCCGAGCTTCGCTACAGCGGCGGCACGCACGCGCGGCTGCAGGCGATCGTGCTCGCGGCAAGCCGCGGTGACGAACTGGACAGGCTGACGCAGTCGCGGCCAAAGGTCATGCTGCCGATCAGCGGCAAGCCGCTGCTGCGCCGGCTCGTCGACGAATTCAAGAAGCAGAACATCAACGACACCACCGTCGTTGCCGGCTACCGTGCCGACGCCATCGACATTCCCGGCGTCAGGGTGATTGTCAACGAAGACTACGCGAACACCGGCGAACTCGCGTCACTGGCCTGTGCCGAGGGAGATTTCAGCGACAACATGATCGTGGTCTACGGGGATCTGCTGTTCCGCAGCTACATCCTGCGCGATCTGCTCGAACACGATGGCGAGATCGTCACGGTCGTCGACTCCTCGCCGATGCCGGCGGCGCCGAGCGGTTCCCCGGACTACGCGTGGTGTTCGGCGCCAGATGACCGGGCCGTCCTCGATCGCGACGTGATACTCACGCACGTCGGCAAGGATCGCGACGGCGATCGCGGCAATCGCGACGGCCGCTGGATCGGCATGCTGCGGGTCCGCGGCGAGGGCCGGACATGGCTTGCCGAGGCGCTGGCGGCGCTGAAGCGGCGCCCCGACCATCAGTCGCTCGGGCTGCCGCACGTACTCGACTACCTCGTCGCCAATGGCAGGCCGGTTCGCGTCGTCTACATCCGCGGCCACTGGCTCGATGTCAACTCGCTCGAAGACCTTGATCGCGCCGGCGACTTCGCGCAGGGCAACGGTTGATCGATACCCTCGATCGGCATTCCTCCACATCGCCGCACCACCCACGACAGCCATTCGAACCACGACCATGATCCAGGCCGAAGAATTCGTCGAAGCCGCCCGCGCGCACGGTTACGAAACCTACGCCGGGGTCCCCTGCTCTTTCCTCACGCCGTTCATCAACTACGTCATCAACGACGATCGGCTGGACTACGTGTCGTCGGCCAACGAGGGCGATGCGGTGGCGACTGCCTGCGGATCGGCGATCGGTGGCCGACGCGCCGTGGCAATGATGCAGAACTCCGGCCTTGGCAACGCCGTCAGCCCGCTGACATCGCTCAGCCATGTGTTCCGCATACCGATCCTGGTCATCTGCACGCACCGTGGCGCGCCCGGCGTCAGCGACGAGCCGCAGCACGAACTGATGGGTCAGATCACCAATGAGATGTTCGAGACGATGCGTATCCCCTGGGAGACGTTTCCATCGCAGTCGCGGGACATCGCCGCCGTGCTCGTCCGCGCCGGGGAGTTCGCGGCCCGGGAGCAGCGGCCCTACGGGCTCATCATGCAGAAGGGCACCGTCGACAGTCATGCACTGAAGAAAAGGACGCTGGACCTGCCGCGACGCGCCGGCCGGCTGGTCCACAACGATGCGCGTTGCGGTGCTACCCGGATGTCACGGACCGCAGCGCTGGGGCGCATTGTCGAACAGACGGACATCGGCAGTACCATCGTCATCGCGACCACGGGATTCACCGGGCGGGAACTCTATGCCATCGACGACCGCGTCAACCATCTCTACATGGTGGGTTCGATGGGCTGCGCCTCGTCGCTTGGACTCGGGCTCGCGCGCGCGCGCCCCGACCGGAAGGTCGTGGTCATCGACGGTGATGGCGCGGCGCTGATGCGGATGGGCAACCTCGCGACCGTCGGCGCCTACGGCCCCGACAATCTCGTGCACCTGGTCCTGGACAACGAGGCCCATGACTCGACCGGCGCGCAGTCGACCGTCACCAGCGGCGTCGCCTTCGCGGCGATTGCCCAGGCCTGCGGCTATGGCACTTGCGTCAGCGGCGACGACCTCTCGGTGCTCGACACCGCGCTGCAGTCGACCGACGCCGGTCCCAAGTTCGCGCACATGAAGATCGCCACCGGCACGATCGATGACCTGCCGCGGCCCAGGGTGACGCCGGTGGAGGTCGTGCGCCGGCTGATGAGGCACATCGGGAGCGCATTCTGATGGAACGCCTGCTGCTGCTGAACCCCGGGCCGGTGACGCTGAGCGCGCGCGTGCGCGCGGCACTGAATGGCCCGGATCTCTGCCACCGCGAGCCCGAGTTCGCGCAACTGCAGGGCCGGATCCGCGAGCAGCTGCTGCGCGTGTACGACCTCGACCCGGCGCGCTATGCGGCCGTCGTCGTCACCGGCTCCGGCACCTCGGCGATCGAGGCAATGATCAGCACGCTCGGGCCGGCGCACGGCAGGATGCTGATCATCGAAAACGGTGTCTATGGCGAGCGGCTGTCGAAGATCGCTTCGATCCACCGCATCCCCACCGTGACGATGTCGCTGCAATGGGGCGAGGCCATCGATGCCGCGAGGCTGCGGGTCGTACTGGACGAGAACCAGGACGTCTCCCACGTCGCCGTGGTCCACCACGAAACGACGACCGGCCGATTGAATGATCTGGAGGCGCTTGCGCGGCTCTGCAGTGAACGTCGCATCGTCTTGCTGCTCGACGCAGTCAGCAGCTTTGGGGCCGAGGCCCTGCAATTCGATGACTGGGGCATCACCGCCTGCGCGGCCACCGCGAACAAGTGCCTGCACGGCGTGCCAGGCACGTCGTTCGTGATCGTCCGGCGGGATGCGTTGCATGACGAGGACATACCGCCGCGCACGCTCTACCTCGACCTCAACGTCTACTGCCGTGAGCAGGACAGGGGCGGCACGCCGTTCACGCAATCGATACAGACGTTCTACGCGCTCGCCGAGGCATTGGCCGAGTTCGAGGAACAGGGCGGATGGCGACAGCGCCAGGCCCGCTACCGGGCGCTCGCGGATCAGGTCCGCCGCGGTTTCGTCGCCATGGGCATCCGACCGCTGCTGCCGGACGGGACATCATCGGTCGTACTCAACGCGTACCATCTGCCGGCGAACCTGGCCTACGAATCGCTGCACGATCATCTCAGGCGCTACGGCTTCGTGATCTACTCCGGTCAGGGCAGCTTCGCGAAGTCGATATTCCGCATCTCGACGATGGGCGATCTCACCGCCGATGACATGAGACGACTGCTGGAGGCGGTGCGGGCGATACTACCGCGCTGACGCGGCGGTAATACTTACATTGCGCGCCATCGTGAACTGCAGTAGCCTGAACGGAATGTCGAATGTGGACTCCTTGGGGGGAGAGCCATCATGCATCGATCCATTCGCCAAGTGGTATTCTCGGGCTCGCTGCTTTTCCTGTCTGCATCGTACATCCATGCACAGACGGTGACGCCCGGCCCCGGCGCCACCGGAACCCGCGCCAGCACGCTCAACAACGCGAGCGCCACGCCACCACAACAGACGCTCGGCCAGCTCATCGGCTTCATCTGCCCACCTGGCAATCTGCTCAGCGCTGACCTGCAGGCGCGCTGTAACGACATCGTCCGCGCCGTCGTCGTCGATCGGAACAACGCCGGCGCCCAGACGGCGCTGCAGGCGATGGCCCCAGAGGAGAACTCCGCAGTCCAGACCGTCGGCGTCGATGCCAACGAACAGCAGGACGAGAACGTGCGCGAGCGGCTGGAACACTGCCGGCAGCGGTTCGTCAAGGGTGACGATGCGGCGGCGCCACGGGGAGAACTCGACATGGATGCCGGTGCCTGTGCCGAGGATGCAGGCGACAGTCGCCTTGGCCTCTATCTCAATGGCAACTTCGGCATCGGCGACAAGGACGATACCGCGCGCGAGACCGGTTTCAGCATGCACAGTTACGGCGTCACCGGCGGTGCGGACTATCGCCTGACGGAAGCCTCGCTGCTTGGCGTCTCGCTCGGCTATACCGGGCAGAACGTGGATCTCAACGCCAACAGCGGCAAACTCGACACCGATGCGGTCGCGGTGTCGGTTTACGGCAGCTTCTACCCGTCGGCGACCTCGTATGTCAACGTCATCGGCAGCTACACGGTGACCGATCACGATCAGGCAAGGAACATCATCTATGCGATCGCCGGTCGACCGTCAAACGTCAACCAGACGGCGCTGTCCGATACCGTCAGCGACGAGATCGCCGGCAGCGTCGAGGCGGGATACGACTTCAACCGCACATTGTGGACGCTGACGCCATATGCGCGCGTCGATGTCGCCCGTACCCAGATCGACGGATACAGCGAACGGATGTCGAATCCGGCAGCACAGGGCTCGGGGCTGGCCATGCAGATCGACGATCAGGATTTCACCTCCCTGACGACCGCCTTCGGCGTCCGGGCCGCCAGCTCGATCGCGATGGAGCGATTCAACCTTTTCCCGCAGATCGGCGTCGAATACCTGCACGAGTTCGAGAACGACAACGAAGAGACGACCGGACGTTTCGTCGATGATCGCAGCCGTTCGACCTTCCGGCTTCCGACCGACGCGCCGGACCGAAACTACGGCAACGTCAGCGCCGGTTTCAGCGCAGACTTCCGCAATGGCTGGAGTGGGCACTTCCTGTACCAGGGCCTGGTCGGCTACAGGGACCTGCAGGTTCATGCCTTCGAGGTCGGCGCGCGACTGCAGTTCTGAAGTACCGCGTCTGAATTGAGGTTGGGAACGTCCGCGCCGATCTCGGACCTGATCGGCGATTCAAGTCCGTCTCGCACGCTGATCGAGCGGGCGCCCAGTGGTTCAGTTGGGCAGTCGCGGAGGCTGTCGCGGAACGGTGATGCGACGGATCGTCTGTATCGATCGCAGCAGGTTGTCGATTCGCTGCGTCTGCACGCGGCGCGGCGGGCTCGGCGGACTGTGGGCGTCGGGGATGCTGGTCTCGTAGCCAGGCTGATCGATGACCACGCTGCCGTAATCGTTCGACACCTCGATCGCGGTCTTGCGTCCGGCCTCTTCGGGCTGCGCCAGCGCGACGGTCGCGGAGGTCGCGGTCACCTCGGCCAGCACGTGCGTGCCGCGGATGCCGATCGTCGCCACCGGCATCACGAGTTGGACCGACTGCTTATGGTTCTTCGCGATCAACCCGCTGAAGAACCGAAAGACGCCGCGGGCCATGTTGATGACCATCGAATCGTCGCCGGCAGACTTGTAGCGATACCGGCTGACCGTCAGTTCGGACTCGGGACCCAGCACGAAGCGGGCATTGTCGACGAAACGCAGCTCGGCGCGCCCGTCGCGACGCGTGATTACGCGGTCGCCAGCGTAGATGGGTGCCCCGTCCGCGAGACTGCGCCGCGCCGCGTCGGCGCCAAACGCCGCGACGTCCCCGGCCGCCGCGGTCACCTGGCCGACCTTTTCCGGGGCCGCCGCGACAGACACGGAAAGCAGCAACCCCATCAGCCCGGCAGAAAACCCGCGCGAAAGGTCAGCCATCACCACCTCCGGCGGTCAGGAACGAACCCGGCGGCGCAACCCGCGCTGCGCAGGACAACGGTGGGGCAGCCGCGGCGGCCAGGCTGCCCGGTGTCAGGCGCGCTGCTGGACGGCGCGACCGGACTGGGACTGCAGACGCTTGTGGATCGCCTCCAGCAGTCCCTCGCGGGTGAAGCCGGCCTCGGCACGCATCTCGTCCTGCGAGCCGTGCTGCAACATCGCATCGGGCAGGCCGAAATTCAGCACCGGCAGGACGACGCCGTTGGCGGCGAGCAATTCGTTGACCGCGCTGCCGCAGCCACCCTCGACGACGTTCTCCTCGACCGTGACGACGAGGTCGTGCGTTTCCGCCATCTGCAGGATGAGCTCGCGGTCGAGCGGCTTGATGAAGCGCATGTTGACGACGGTCGCGTCGATCTCCTCGCCGGCGCCGAGCGCGATCGCCAGCGGCGTGCCAAACGCCAGGATCGCCACCTGCTTGCCCTTGCGCCGCACCTCGGCCCTGCCCACCGGCAACGCCGTCATCGCCTTCTCCGGCACCGCACCGGTGCCGCTGCCACGCGGATAGCGCACCGCCGCCGGCGTGTCGAGCGTGTAGCCGGTGTAGAGCATCTGGCGGCATTCGTTCTCGTCGGAGGGCGCCATCAGCACGATGTTCGGCAGGCATCGCATGAAGCTGACGTCGTAGGTGCCGTTGTGGGTCGGACCGTCATTGCCGACACAGCCGGCGCGGTCGATCGCGAACACCACCGGCAGCTTCTGCAGACAGACATCGTGGACCAGCTGGTCGTAGCCACGTTGCAGGAAGGTCGAATAGATCGCGACGACCGGCTTTAGTCCATCGCAGGCCATGCCGGCGGCAAGCGTCACGGCGTGCTGCTCGGCAATCGCGACGTCGAAGTACTGATCGGGGAACTGCTTGTGGAACTTCACCAGCCCGGAGCCCTCGCGCATCGCCGGCGTGATTGCCATGAAGCGCTTGTCCTGCGCCGCCATGTCGCAGCACCAGTCGCCGAAGACGTCGCTGAATGTGGCCTTGCCCGGCTTGCCCGAGGGCTGGATCCCGAGCTCGGGATCGAACGGCGAGGAGATACCGTGGTACTTGACCGGGTCGTTCTCTGCCGGCTCGTAACCCTTGCCCTTCCTCGTGATGATGTGCAGCAGCTGCGGGCCCCTCAGATCGTGGATGTTGCGAAGGGTCTGCACCAGCGCGTTCAGATCATGGCCGTCGATCGGGCCGATGTAATTGAAGCCGAACTCCTCGAACAGCGTCCCCGGCACGATGAGCCCCTTGACGTGCTCCTCGGCGCGGCGCGCCAGCTCCCATACCGGCGGCATGTGCGACAGCACCTTCTTGCTGCCCTCGCGGATGCTGGTGTAGAGCTTGCCGGAGAGGATCTGCGCGAAGCGGCTGGACAGCGCGCCGACGTTAGGGGAGATCGACATGTTGTTGTCGTTGAGGATGACCAGCATGTCGGTGCCGAGGTCGCCCGCGTGGTTCAGCGCCTCGAAGGCCATCCCGGCGGTGAACCCACCGTCGCCAATGATGGCGATGGCCTTGCGGTGGCTGCCGGTCTTCTGCGCGGCGATCGCCATGCCGAGGGCAGCGCCAATCGACGTGCTCGAGTGACCGACGCCGAAGGTGTCGTACTCGCTCTCCTCGCGCTTCGGGAACGGGGCGAGGCCATCCTTCTTGCGGATCGACAGGATCCGATCGCGACGTCCGGTCAGGATCTTGTGCGGGTAGGCCTGGTGGCCGACGTCCCAGACCAGCCGGTCGTCGGGCGTGTTGTATACGTAATGCAACGCGACGGTCAGCTCGATCGTGCCCAGACCGGCGGCGAAATGGCCGGTGCTCTGGCTCACGGATTCGACCAGGAAGGCGCGCAGCTCGGCCGCGACGGCCTCAAGTTGCGACTCGGGCAGCCGACGCAGATCCGCCGGCGAGGCGATCTGACTCAACAGGGGGTATCGAGCACTGGAAGCCATGTCATTGTTCTGTAAAAAGGTCGAGCATTATGGATACAGCCGTGGAGCCTTGCAACCGGATTGCGCGACGTTTTTCATGGACTTGGCTCGACTTTGGCCGGCATTTCCGCTATCGTGCGAACCATTCGGACCGCTCGTGTCCAATCTTTTGTAATTTCAGGTATTTTCCGATCAATCAGGCACCAAGGGGCCAGGTAGACAATGGGCGTTCCTCTGATACAGCAATACCGCGTCGGCCGCTACATCATTGAACAGAAACTCAAGGGCAACAAGCGCTACCCGCTGGTGCTGATGCTCGAACCGCTGTTCCGCTGCAACCTGGCCTGCGCCGGCTGCGGAAAGATCGACTATCCGGACGAGATTCTCGACAAGCGCCTGTCCTACGAAGAGTGCATGCAGGCGATCGACGAGTGCGGTGCACCGGTGGTCTCGATCGCCGGCGGCGAGCCGCTCATCCACAAGGACATGGCCCGCATCGTCAGCGGCTTCATCGCCAAAAAGAAGTTCGTCTACCTGTGCACGAACGCGTTGCTGCTCGAGCGCAAGATGGACGAGTACCAGCCTTCGCCGTACCTGACCTTTTCGATTCACCTGGATGGCAACAAGGATCGCCATGACACCTCGGTGTGCCGGGACGGCGTGTACGACAAGTGCGTCGAGGTGATCCGCGAGGCCCGTCGCCGCGGCTTCCGCGTCACCGCCAACTGCACGCTGTTCCAGGGCGAGCATGCCGATGAGGTGGCGCAGTTCATGGACGACATGATGGCGCTCGGCCTGGAAGGCGTGACGATATCCCCGGGATACAGCTACGAGCGCGCGCCGCGCCAGGACGTGTTCCTGAAGAAGCAGGCGAGCAAGGAGCTCTTCCGCAACATCTTCCGCATCGGCCGCGAGAAGAAGCACTGGAAGTTCAACCAGTCGAGCCTGTACCTGAACTTCCTCGCCGGCAACGAGACCTACGAATGCACGCCGTGGGGCAATCCGACGCGAAACGTCTTCGGCTGGCAGAAGCCCTGCTACCTGCTGGTCGGCGAGGGCTACGCGCCTACCTTCCAGGCGCTGATGGAAGAGACCGAGTGGGAGCGCTACGGCACGGGCCGCAACCCGAAGTGCGCCAACTGCATGGTCCACTGCGGCTTCGAGGCGACGGCGGTGAACGACACGTTCGCCCACCCGCTCAAGGCGCTGAAGGTCGCGCTGAACGGGCCACGAATCGACGGCCCGATGGCGCCGGAACTGCCGATCCAGTACAAGGACGAGGCGCCGCAGCTCAAGCTCGTCGTCAAGAGCGAGCCGGTTCGCTCGTGCGGCAGCAACAGTGAACAGCGCGCCGCCAAGCAGTAGCGAACGAACCGCGATCCCGACCCCACCAACCCGCCGCAAGGCGGGTTTGTTTTGTTGATGCTGCCGACGCTGGTCATCCTCGCCTTCGTCATCGCACTGAGCGTCGTGGTGCTGCCATGGCGTCCCTGGTCCACGCGCGAGACACTGGAGGCCGATCCCTCTTGTCGAAGCGATCTGCGCGACGTCACCGTCCTCATCCCCGCACGCAACGAGGCCGATTCCATCGGTCGGACGCTGGCCGGGATCGCGGCCCAGGGCGATGGCCCGCATGTGATCCTGATCGACGACGAGTCCACCGACCCGACTGCGACGATCGCCCGCTCCAGCGAGATTGCCGAAATGACGATCCTCGCCGGCAACCCATTGCCAGAGGGATGGAGCGGCAAGCTCTGGGCGCTCGAGCAGGGCCTGGCCAGGGTCGACACCCCGCTGCTGCTGCTGCTCGATGCCGACATCGTGCTCGCGCCTGGCACGCTCGCGACATTGCGCCGCAAGCTCGACGACGACGGACTGCAGCTCGTGTCGCTGATGGCTCACCTCGGCATGCTGAGCCCGGTCGAGAAGCTGCTGCTGCCGGCCTTCGTCTATTTCTTCAAGCTCATCTATCCCTTTGCACTGGCCAATGACCCGCGCTCGCGGATGGCCGCAGCCGCCGGTGGATGCATCCTGCTGCGCACCGATGCTCTGCGGGCGATCGGCGGATTCGCTAGCCTGCGCCAAGCGCTGATCGACGACTGCACGCTCGCCGCCCGGATCAAGCGCAATGGCGGCCGCACATGGATTGGCCTCACCCACAGCGCACTCAGCCTGCGCCGCTACACGCTGATGGAGTGCTGGAACATGGTCGCGCGCACCGCGTACACCCAGCTCCTCTATTCCCCGGTGCTGCTGCTGGCGTGTACCGTGCTGATGGGGCTCTACTATGTCGTGCCGACGTTCGGAGTGCTCGCGGCCGATGGCACCACGCGTTGGGTCGCGCTGGCCGCGCTGTTGCTGTCGCTGATCCCCTACGTGCCGATCCTGCGCTTCTATCGGCTGTCGCCAACGCTGGCCATGGCTCTGCCGCTGGTCGCCGCGATCTATCTGGCGATGACCTGGACCTCGGCGCTACGCTATCACCGCGGCGAGCGCTCACGGTGGAAGGGTCGCCACTACGAACGCGGCAGCTGAGCGGGTTCAGCTCGGGTTATGGATTCGGCCAGCCGCGACGGCGGCTACAATGCCGCTGTTACCAACGAAACGATTGTCGCCTGCGATCGTCAAAGCCGAACGCTCGCAAACCTGGAGAATTGCATCATGCGAATGCCCACGAGATTCCTCATCACGCTGTTCGTTGCTGCCGGACTGCTCGTCGCATCCGCGGCGAGGGCCGAGGCGCCAGCCGCCAGGGCGCCGGTGGAGGCGCTGCACACGGCGCTGCTCGACGCGATGAAGCGGTCAGCAGATCTGGGTTACAAGGGCCGCTTCGAGGCGCTCGAGCCTGTCATCACGCGGTCCTTCGACTTTGAGAACATTTCGCGACTGGTGCTCGGCAAGAACTGGACGAAGATTGATGCATCGCAGCAAAAGGTCTTCGTGGACACCTTCAGCAAGCTGAGCGTGGCCACCTACGCGTCCCGATTCGACAGCTTCAATGGCGAGTCCTTTCACACGACGGGCGAGGCAAAACAGAACGGAAACAATATGTTAGTGAAGACCGAGCTGGTACGCACCAACGATACCCCGGTGTCGCTCAACTACCTCGTGAGCCCCGGCGCGAACGGCGCCTATCGAATCCTGAACGTCGTTGCGGACGGGATCAGCGATCTGTCCCTAAAGCGCTCGGAGTACACGTCGATATTCAACGATGGCGGCTTCGAGACGCTAATTGCCAAACTGAATGCTAAGATTGAGCAGTACGAGTCGCCTACCAGCAATAAGACATAAGAATGAATGGCTACCGGCTTATACTAATCAATGAGGATGAATATGGGGAACCAAAGGTCTTTGTTGTCGGTGCTTGCGCTCGGCGCGTTAACCCTTACCGGCTGCGTCAGCGGCTCGGCCGAGGACCGTGACCCGCTCGAGGGCGTCAACCGCGTCATCTACAACGTCAACGACACGATCGACAAGGCACTGATCAAGCCGGTGGCGACGGTCTACAGCAAGGTCGCCCCTAAGGGCGTGCGCATGGGCCTGACGAACTTCTTCGACAACGTCGGCTACATCAACGTGATTGCCAACGACCTGCTGCAGGGCAAGTTCCGTCAGGCAAGCCAGGATACGGGCCGGTTCCTGCTCAACAGCACGGTTGGCTTCGGCGGTCTGTTTGACGTCGCCAGCGCCGCCGGCATGAAGCGGAACAACGAGGACTTCGGCCAGACGCTCGGAAAATGGGGCTTCGGCGAGGGGGCATATCTGGTCCTGCCGGTTCGTGGCCCGAACTCGGTTCGCGATGCGCCGGACCTCGCGACCAGCCTGCTGCTTAACCCGCTCTTCTACGTCAGCGGCACCGCGCTGCTTCCTCTAGGGATCATCAGCGGCATCAACGAGCGCGCCAACATGCTCGAAGCCACGCGCATCCGCGACGAGGCCGCGCTCGACGCCTACAGCTTCACGCGCGAAGCCTATCGACAGAACCGCGAGTACAACATCTACGATGGCAATCCGCCGAATGCCGACATTGATTACATCGAGGAACCAGAGGGCGTGCTGAAAGTATACTGATTGATGCGCTGACGCACGTCGCAGTGGGAATCAGGAAACGGCGGGGGCCATCCCCGCCGTTTTTTTTTGACGTTCGTCGCGGCGACACATGTCAACGGCGTTGAACACCGGGCGTTGGTAGTTGTCTGAGTACCAGCTTTTCGCGATGCCGTCCGACCAGTGCCAGGAGTTCAGTTGTTGTTAATCGGACCGGCGTAGACTTTCAAACGCGGTCATCGCTCTTGTAAGGAGGGAGCAGGTCTTATGAAACATCGAATCGCTGCTGTGGTGTTGCTGGGTGCCGTGTCGGCCGCGGGTTGCACGGCCAATAACGAACTGGGTGGTCAGGCAGTCGGCGGCGCGCTGGGCGGCCTGCTTGGCGCGCAGATCGGCGACGGCGCGGGTCAGCTTGCCGCCACGGCTGCCGGCGCAGTGCTGGGTGCCTACATCGGCGGCCGGGTCGGCGCCAGCATGGACGAAACCGATCGCATACAGGCGAACCGCGCGCTGGAGGGCACCCGCACCGGACAGTCCGTGGCATGGGTCAACCCGGACTCGCGTTCTGAGTACACCGTGACGCCGACGCGCACCTATGACACGCCGCAGGGCCCATGCCGCGAGTACACGACTACTGGCACGATGGATGGAAATCGTACGACGATGCACGGTACTGCCTGCCGGCAGCCAGACGGCAGCTGGAAGACGGTCACTGAGTACAACTAGTACCTTCGAAGTGCCGTAGTACCAGCCGTGACCACGGCAACCGGGGCCGCCACCGTCCAACAGTGGCGGCCCCTTTCCATTTCTGGCGCGGACCCGCTGACGCTCGCGAGTGAACCGGGGCCAGGCGCCGCTCCCACTCCCGGCTCAATCCGGGTTCTCCCCGGACCCGCGCACGCAGCAGCACCCGCGCGAACCGCGGCGCGCAGGTATCGTCGGCGACCGGTAGCAGATCGGCCCTGGAGCTCTGGTGCCTGCAGGCTCTCACGAGCGGTGACTTCGCGACAGGCGTGCGTGACCACCCCGAAGTGGTCTGCCATCACGCGCATCCGACGCGATACATATCGCCGCAGGAGCGCATCGATCAACGGCCGCGAGCGCGACACAGGGGGACGCCGCAACCAGGCACGCGGGCGCGATCTGACACCGCCCGGACATGACAGCCGTCCGCCGCATCGGCCGGCGGAACGGAACTGGACCGGACGGCCGCGGCGTCGCCAGCCGGGCAATGATCATTTGCGGGGCGAACCTGCGCGTCACGGCCATGCGCCACAGCCCGGCGAATCGTCGCTATCGGGGCAGGCGATCGGCGATCAGTTCGATCCAGTGCCGGACCGGCACGGTCGATGTCCCGGCAAGAAATTGCAGGCAACCGATATTGGCGGTCGCGATCAGCGTGGGCCTGCCCTGGAGCAGGTTGGCGACCTTGCGCTCCCGCAGCTGCGCGGCGATGGCCGGCTGCAGGATCGAATAGGTCCCCGCCGAACCGCAGCAGAGATGACCCTCGCGAACGAACGTCAATTCGAACCCGAGCGCGGTCAGCAGCGCCTCCGTGCGGCCGCCAAGCCGCTGGCCGTGCTGAAGGCTGCAGGGTGAGTGAAATGCGATCGGCTGCGGCCGTGCCAACCGGAGACGCTGCAGCGCCGACGCGTCGATCACCTCGATGAGATCGCGTGCGAGCACCGCAACCCGCACGGCCCGATCGGCATAGGCGGGGTCATCGCGCAGCAGGTGGCCATAATCCTTGACCATCGTGCCGCAGCCGCTGGCAGTGACGACGATAGCCTCGGCACCTGCCTCGACGTACGGCCACCAAGCATCGATGTTTCGTCTCGCCGCACGCCGGGCGTCGCCGGCAACCGCGAGGTGCTGCGCGATCGCCCCGCAACAGCCAGCCTCTGTGACCTCGATGACATCGACGCCGAGCGCCCGCAGCACGCGCCCCGCGGCAACGTTGATCGACGGCGCGAGCGCGGGCTGCACGCAGCCCTGCAGCATCAGCATCCGCCGGCCGCTCATCCCGGCCGTCGTGAGCGGCGCGATCGGACTGGGCCGTGGTGGCAACATACGCCGCAGCCGCCCGGGCAGGAACGGGCGCGCCAGTCTTCCCGCCGCAACCACCGCCGAGACCAGTCCGCGCCTTGACAGTAGTCTCGCGAGTGCCAGCCGCATCAACCGCGCGCCCGGTAGACGCGGCACCTGCGCCTCGACGTGCGCGCGACCGATGTCGGCGAGCCGTCCGTACTGGACCCCGGAAGGACAGGTGGTTTCGCAGGCTCGGCAGGTCAGGCAGCGATCGAGATGCTGCCGGGTCGCCGGCGATACCGGGTTGCCCTCGAGCATCTGCTTGATGAGGTAGATGCGCCCGCGCGGCCCGTCCAGTTCATTGCCGAGCAGCTGGTACGTCGGGCAGGTGGCGTTGCAGAAGCCGCAATGGACGCACTTGCGCAGGATCGCGTCGGCCTCGCGGCCGTCGGGCGTCTGCAGCAGCGATTCCGGCAGTGAAGTCTGCATGGTCTGGATGGATTCAGTGCCGTGATGGCACGGCCAGCGCCGCGTATAGCCTGCCGCCATCGAGCAGGCCCGGAGGGTCGAAGCTCGCGCGCAGGTCCCGGTGCAACCGCAGCGACGGGCGGTCGAGCGGCGTGAACACCTCGCCCGTCCGATCGCCGTGGCGGAACAGTGTCGCGTGCCCCCCGACGATGCGCGCCGCCGCGCGGATCTCGTGCGCATCGCCGTTGCTGCGCAGCCAGCGTTGCGCGCCGCCCCAGTCGATCAACCAGTCACCCGGCAGCGGCATGTGGGCGGATGCCGGCGGCACCGACAGCCGCCACAGCGGTACGTCGCCGTCAAAGAATGGCAGCGTGTGCTCCCGCAGGCCGCGCCAGAACGCAGCCTCGCCGGTAGCGCCTTCGCCACCGACCGCGCGGCATGCGGCGTCGACCGCAGCCGGGGCGCCGGAGAAGCGCAGCCGGAGACAATCGTCGTCATACGCAGATCCGGACAGCGGCAACGGCAGGCCGGCGAGGCGATTCATCGTCGCGATCGCTTCCGCCACCGGCATCTCCAGCCGCTGCGTCGCTTCGGCCTGGGGCCGGGGCAGCACCTTCAGCGACACCGTGGTCAGCAATG